>APFE030661097.1:307794-339733 GCA_000404065.3 Pinus taeda | reverse complement strand
GACTTTCTCGGGTTGACAGGGTATTATTGCAAGTTTGTTAAGAATTATGGGAGAATAGTAGCACTTCTAACAAAATTATTGAATAAATATACATTTTCATGGACTCCAGAAGCAACAAAGGCCTTCAAACATCTTAAACAGACAATGTTCCAAGCACCAGCCTTAGCTACGTCGGACTTCACAAAAACCTATATTATGGAATGTGATGCTTCAAGAAATGGAATTGGTGTTGTTTTAATGCAAGATGAAAGACCCATTGCCTTCGAAAGTCTTCCAATCAAAGGAAAGTATTTACACAAAGCTATTTATGAGAAGGAAATGTTGGCAATACTACATGCACTTAAGAAATGGTGACCCTACCAAATGGGGAGACACTTCAAGGTAAAAATGGATCATGATAGTCTTAAATACTTTTTAGAACAAATATTATCCTCTGAAGGGCAACAAAAATGGGTCACAAAGATGTTGGGTTATGACTTTGAAATCATCTACAAAAAAGGGAAGAAAAATATTGTGGCAAATGCACTCTCAAGAAAGGATGAGGATGTGGAAGCATTGGTGTGCGCCATTTCTATTATCCAACCAGATTGGATAAATGAAGCAAGGGATGAATGGAAGAATGACGAAGAAGTGTGGGCACTCATTCAAAAGTTACAACAAGATCCCAGTACATCTAATACATTTAGCTGGAAAAACGATTCGTTATGGTACAAAGATTGCTTATACCTATGTAAGAATTCCAAACTCAAAAAAAGATTCTTATGGAATTGCACACTTCTCCCTTAGGAGGGCACTCAGGATTTTTAAAAACTTACAATAGGGTTAAGAAGGAATTTTTTTGGGATGCCCTTAAATCGCATATTCAAAATTTTGTGGCAGAATGTTTGGTTTTCCAACAAAAAAAAGTTGAAACAATTAAGATCCCAGGTCTATTACAACCTTTATCCATTCCAAGCCAACGTTGGTAGGAGGTTTCAATGGATTTTATCACGAGCTTACTCAAGTCCAAAGGAAAGAGTGTCATCATGGTGCTAGTTGACAGACTTACCAAGTATGCACACTTTTATGCATTGTCCCATCCATTTAAAGCCAGTACAATTTCTACTGCATTTATGGAAACAATTCAAAAGCTACATGGAAACCCAAAGATTATTGTAAGTGACAAAGATCCCATTTTCAACTGGAAATTTTTGGACAAAATTATTTTCTTGTCTTGGAACTCAGTTAGCTCATAGCTCATCTTATCATCCTCAATCTGATGGGAAAACTGAGATAGTAAACAAATGTTTGGAAGGATATCTTCATTGCTTTGTATCTGATAAACATACATAATGGGTCAAATGGTTGCCTCTGGCAAAATGGTGGTATAACACTTCTTTCCATACAACAACAAAAATGACCCCATTTATGGCACTTTATGGATATCATCCACCATCCATCACATCATATTTAAGAGAAAAATCTAAGGTTCAAGCAGTGGAACATGACATCGATCATCAACAACAAGTTCTCCAACTCTAAAAGGATAACCTCACGTTGGCACAGAATAAAATGAAGCAACAGGCAAATCAACATCGCAGCGAAAGAAGTTTTGATGTAGGTGACTGGGTATTCCTACAGCTACAACCATATAAACAAATATCCCTCAAGCAAGCTAAGAAAGATAATAAATTATCACCAAAGTATTATGGTCTGTACAAGGTGTTGCAAAATATTGGTACTATGGCATGCAAATTGGAGCTTCCTGCAACTTCCCAAGTGCACCTAGTTTTCCATGTTTTGTGTTTAAAGAAGGTTATAGGTGACAAGCTCCCAGTTCAAACAATATTTCCAAAACTTGACGAGGAAGGAAAAATCATATTGGAACCGGAAGAAGTCACAGAAACAAGAACTCGACAACTACAAAATTGATCAGTTTCGGAATATCTCATCAAGTGGAAGAACTTATCCGCTAAAGATTCCACATGGGAGGATGAGAATTTTATACATAAGCATCCAGAACTACTCAAGTATTGAGGACAACACTTTTTGGAATGAGAGGGGCATGTTAGGTCCCTATAATACTAGTGATTCCCCCATTACTATTGTCATTGTATCCCTTATTGTTATTATTGTGCCCCTATTGTCCCTATATTGTTATTAGTGTACCCCATAGAAACCCATTATTGTTATTGTTGTCCCCTTAAGTTATTACTGTTAGGTTGGCTTGATTATATTGTGACCCCTTAAACTCTTATATATAGAAGTGAGGTTTAGTCATTTGTATCATCCAAGAATTGTTCATTTGTGTAATGTAAAGAAGGTTTCCCCCTCGAAGAGGCTGAATTCTAAGGCGTTGATATACCTTTTCTATCTTTTTGTGAGTTGGCTTCCTAACAGAAATTCAATTGATGAGTTCCAAGACCTATGACCCTTTACCAAGACCCTCCAAGACTAAGTCATCCTTCCTTCTTGATGATATTTTATTACATAGATTCCAGAAACAAACTTCAACCTCCCTATAACTTCTCCAACTTCGACCCAAGCAATAATTTCTACAAGTTCAACCTAGAAGCTTCTGTAACTTCAACTTGGCAGCTTCAACAACTTCAACCTAGTAGCTTGACCTTCATGCAAATTCAGCAACTTCGACCTAGCAACTTCATAGCTTGGATCTAGAGGAAGCTTCATAGCTTCAATCTTACAGCTTCAGAATTTGTCTAGCCTAGAAAATGTTGAAACCCTAATGAGAGAGAGAGAGGCCCAAAACCTTCGATCTTGACCTTTTTCTTCTTCTTCGTCCTTTTCCAGCTTCTATTTTGAGGAGATTGAACTTTCTTGAGTGAGTGTGCAAATGAGTTCGAATTCCTTCCTATTTATATGCTTGTGAGGGGTATGAATTGCTATCTTGAGGCTGACTTGTCCCTTCATGTAGGCTGACTTGATCTTTGTGCCATGACAAGTTCTTACAGGGTCTTTTTGTTGAAGGAAATGTAACTAGGTTCGGTCTTCATAAATGTACTTTTGATATTTGTACTTATTCAAGAAAATAAATATTATATTTATAATATATGTCAATGAGTTTCTTTCTCATTGAAATAGGTCTAGCACATGTTAAGTGCTATAGGTGAGTCAAATAGTCAAAATAGAATGTTGAAGGACTTAAGGGCATGTTACACCATGTATTAGGGTCAAGAGAATACCTCTAAGCAAACTCAAGTCCCCTCCTATACATAGGCACCATCAAAGAAGCTCCTTCAAACATGTTACACCACCAAAGAATCCATCCAAAGCAAGCACAACAAGTTGACCTGCAAATTGTCCTCAAGTCGACCTAAGAGGAGGGAAAATCCTCTATATATAGAGGTTGTCCACTCCACCAAAAGACACACACTTACCTCTGAAATAAGAGCAGAAAATGAGCAAGTGAAGGGTGAAAAAGAGACAAGAAAAGGAGCCTCTAGTGCACCATCGAAGAATGGAAGAACATCGAATCTTAAAGGACTATTTCTAAGGAAATCTACAGCCACATGTGCGAGGACGGGGAGAGTTTCCTGGGATCCTAATAGGAGAAACCCACAGTTGGCATATCTCTCTAATTTAGCTAGGGAACTAGACCTATAAGGTATCCCAGTCAATCAAAGGAGAAGGACACTCAAGCGAAGGCAGAAAAGAGCTTACAATATCAAGGAAATCACCACATGTGCGGAAATATAAGGTTGCAAGACAGTCATATCAAGTATGCATCTACACCTTGAAGAAAGAGCTCATTTGGTCAAGTATAAGAAAGGGTTCATCACAAGAAAAGAGACTTATCAAAATATATCTCTTCTAGAGCAAGTGCAACAAGGTCTATCAAAAATTGAGAGAAGAAACGAAGTGTCGGAAAGAGGAAGTGTTGAAGAAACAAAGTGTTGGAAGGACTTGACTTGTGCCTGGAGGATATTCAAGTCAAGAGTCTAGGGTTTGGCATTGATCAATAAGAAGCTTCAATAAGAGAAAATTACTAAAGGTTTTTCCTCTCAAGAGAAGAAAGGTTTTGGCCCTAACAGAGAGCTAACATCTTATGTTCTTGTTCTTATGTCTTGGTAGTAGTTTTATGAAGTACACAAGCATGCATTAATAAGAAGAAGAAGAATATTAAGCTAACAATAAAAGGTAAAAAGACTCCACAAATTGTTATCAAGTAACAAAGAATCATACTACACTTATTTGCCCTAGATTTTTCAACATGGTATCAGAGCTAAGGTGACACATCAAGGAAAATGGAGACTCAAGAACACTCATCAAGGAAATGCATCTACAAGGTTGAAGCATCAAACCAAATCTACTCAAGTAAAATCATTCATCAAGGAAGGCTACAAAGAAATAATAAGAGCCTTACATAAAGGCACCTACAAAGAAGAGAAGGTCAAGAAGGGACCTACACCGCAAGCCAAGCCATCAATAAAGTCTACTAAAAGCAAGTCCACTTGGATAAGGCAACTTGAAGAACATCAAGATCCTAGAAAGGCAAGCCATCAAGTCTTCAAGGAGAAAGAAAATCCACTACATCTAAAAATCTATCAAGTGGGTTTATATCCCCTTATGAATATACATCAATGTATTTTTGCAAGGAAAGCAACAAATTGGTAGGTACCAATAACTTTCTTGCATGGAATAAGAGGATTGATTTACTTCTCTAGAAGAATGAACTCCTAGAACATGTCAAAGGGAATATCACTATCCCTAGTAAGGAACAAACTCAAGCCTTAGCCAAGTATAATAAGGATGAGACAAGAGCTCAAAGGATTCTAATAGAATCAATCAAAGATTCTCTCATTCCTTATGTCTCCAAATTTGAAACATCAAAAGAAATTTATGATAAGCTAGTAGAGCTATTCTCAGTATCCACAGCCAGAGAAGTGATATCTCTAAGAAATGAATTGTACAAGATGAAGATATCAAAGGAATGAATAGCTCCCCACTTCATGAAGATCTCTGAGATGAGGGATCAACTTCAAGAGCTTGGGGAAGTCATGTCTGACAAATAAATGACAATTGTAGTACTCAATGCTCTACCTGAGGATTGGGGAAACATCACATCAAGCATATATGCCAAGAAGGAAGCAACCACACTCAGTGAAATGTGGTCTCTATGCAGTACAGAGGAAACTAGACTTAAAGAAAAGGAAGATGTGGGATCAAAGGAGCAAGCTTTTCTACCATGGCCAAGGGAATGGGAAAATTTGGCAAATTTGGTCCACAAAGAACAAACAACAAAGACATGTCCAAAATCCAATGTTTTGGATGCCAGGAATATGGACACTGCAAAAAGAATTGTCCTAAGCTTAAGATGGATAACAACAAAAAAAGAAAGAGGTAAGAAGCTCACATGACGAAGAGGTGAATGAAGAATAAAAGAAGCAAAAGAAGGAAGATCCTTCGGATCTCTACTATGACTAACTCAAACTCTTTACTTCAATGCTTCTTTCAGGGTTTTGAGTAGAATAGGAGCATGCAGAAATTGCATGGCTAGAAACCTTCTCTAGAGCTTAGAAGCATGTAGTACATAGAGTTCTATTTACTCATGTAGAAAGAGAATTTATAATAAGAACAAAAAGCACGGTTAGAAATATCTTCTAGAATATAGGAGCATGGTAGATATAGCTCAAGATATTCATGTAGAAGGAGAATACCTAGTATAGGACCTCATCCATGATGAAATAAAAATGATCAAGAATCTTATAAGACCTCCATCATCAAAAGAAAAGAAACATTTGCAAGGCAAGGGTCTTTAAGATCCTATGATGGAATCTTCAAAAGAAGGTTCTTGAACCAAACTATATGTCTCATTGGGAATAGAATTCATGGGATTCCAGAAAAGGGTGATATGTAAGCAATCTAAGATGAAGCAAGAAGGGCCACACCAATGACAACCAGATGAAGATAATATGATCAAACAAGAATCAATATGAGGTATGTATGCATCAAAGTTTAGTCTTGTTATCATATGTATATTATTGAGCCATGGGAATAGTTCTATAACATGATCAAGTATGAAAAAATCTCTTTCACCAAGGACATGCTTGAAGGCATGTACTACAATGCAATGAAGGTCAAAAAAAGAATATGCTCACATATGGAGTATAATATTGTTGACTAATAAGCAAGAAGGAATGTTGACTAGTTCAGGAAGCAAGCAATGAAGAAGTGCTCTCAAGGAGCATAAGGTGATTGACCAATTTATCCAAAGAGAATCAAGTGAAGAAAGAGATCAAGCATGTGAAGAACACCATGATCACCAAGAAACACCATCTACAAAAATACTTTCAAGATATCTCCCGAAAGAAGGCAGGGAAAATATGACAAAGGAAGGAAGGACCCTTGACACCTATGAAGGCCTTGGAGATATGAAAGATGTAGATAATTGATTCTACTCTACAAATATGTCATGATGAAGAAGCCATCAAACAAAAGAAAAAGAAATGTTATATTAGGATTAAGTCATGATGGGCTACTAGGTCGAATCATGTAAACAAGTAAGTATGACGAAGCATCCATGAGAAATGTATTCTGAAGCATGGATAGATGACAAAGGAGTAGCCAGATGAAATCATGACAAAAAATCCACTTTCCATGAAGAAATCAATGACATGAAAAACCAGGAAGGAAAGTGATTGATGGATGATGCCCTACTTAGAAGAAGTTCCAACAAAGACTTCATGACATCAAAAAAAGGAGGGAGATCATGCAGCTAAAGGACCCATGAAGAAGAAGTTATTGATGAATGAAAAAGTCCCTAGTTATGAGGGAGATCTGACAAGTCCTTGATCAAGAGAGAGTTTTGGATCACCCCTTAGTAAAAAGGAGTGACAATTGTGTTTTTCCTTTTCATGGGCCATGCACTAGACTAGGACTAATAGTCGCATGTCTAGATGAAGGCCATGAATGGAAATGCAGACACAACATTCTTTTCTTCACTTGGGAAGAAAGAATGGGAGGATTAGGTAATCATCTGCCATTTGATACTCTTTGAGGATGTGTAGGGCATCCAAGACAAGAGTAGACAATAGGACTGATATTCATTGAGGGTTGGGAACCCAAGATAATAATAGTCCTAAACGGTCATACTCAGAGAAAACCCGGGTGGTTATGTACCTTGAGAGACAATGATGAAGGTGTCTATAAATCATTGGTCTCACCAGCATTGTAGCTCATGATCTCATGAAGAGATGGAGTTGTTAGTCAAGGCCTTGCACTATGACAATGTTGATTGATATGATGCTATAACATATGGATTGCAAATCTGATTTCTCTTATGTGAATTCTTCATAAATTGATAATAGCCAAACACCTTGTAATATTGTATGAATAAATCCCTAGTTAAGAGGGAGTGTTGAAGGAAATGTAACTAGGTTCGGCCTTCATAAATGTACTTTTTATATTTGTACTTATTCAAGAAAAGAAATATTATTTTTATAATATATTTCAATGAGTTTCTTTCTCATTGAAATAGGTCTAGCACATGTTAAGTTTTATAGGTGAGTCAAATAGTCAAAAGAAAATGTTGAAGGCCTTGAGGGCATGTTACACCATGTATTAGGGTCAAGATAATTCCTCCAAGAAAATTCAATTCCCCTCCTATGCAAAGGCACCATCAAAGAAGCTCCTTCAAGCATGTTATGCCACCAAAGAAGCCATCCAAAGCAGGCACAATAAGTCAACCTGCAAACTACCCTCAAATAAGCCTTCTAGCCAGCCTAAAAAGAGGGGAAATCCTCTATATATAGAGGTTTTCCACTCCACCAAAATACACACACTTACCTCTGAAATCAGCGCAGCAAATGACAAAGTAAAGGGTGAAAAAGAGACGAGAAATGGAGCCTCTAGTGCACCATCGAAGGAAGGAAGAACATCAAATCTTAAAAGACTATTTCTAGGGAAATCTACAGTCACACATGCGAGGACAGGGAGGGCTTTCTGCGGTCATAACAGCAGAAACCCACAATTGGTATATCTCTCTAATTGGGCTACGAAACTAGACCTATAAGGTATCCCAATCAAGCAAAGGTAAAAAAGAGCTTATCATATCAAGGAAATCACCACATGTGCAGAAATATAGGGTTGCAGGACAGCCATATCAAGTCTGCATCTACACCTTGAAGAAAGAGCTCATTTGGTCAAGTATAAGAAAGGGATCATCAAAAGAAAATGGAATTATCAAAATATGCCTCTTCTAGAGAAATTGCAACAAGGTCTATCAAAAATTGAGAAAAGAAACTAAGTGCAGGAAGAAGGAGGTCGAAGTGCCGAAAAGAGGAAGTGTCAAAATGTCGGAAGGACTTGACTTGTGCTTGGAGGATATTCAAGTCATGGATCTAGGGTTTCACATTGATCAATAAGAAGCTTCAATAAGGGAAACTTACTAAAGGGTTTTTCTCTCAAGAGAAAAGAGGTTTTGGCCCTGGCAGAGAGCCAACATCTTGTGTTCTTGTTCTTATGTTTTGGTATCAGTTTGATGAAGTACACACACATGCATTAATAAGAAGAAGAAGAAGATTAAGCTAACAAGAAAAGGTAAAAAGACTCCACAAATTGTTATCAAGTAACGAAGAATCACACTACACTTATTTGCCCTAGATTCTTCAACACTTTTGACTCTATTTTGACTCAATAATTTTTTCTTTCCAATATATAACATTCCCAAAGGGGTCTTCAATACATGACAATGACTCAATTGACTTTGTTACAAACCTAGAAGCACTCAATGGGTGTTTGACTTAAAAAAAAATTCCCTTGAGCATGAAACCCATGCCTCAAGAACACAAATAATAATTTTTTTCTCTCTTTTCATTAAATAGATAAAATCACAATTACATATGCCTTTATGAAGACCGAACCTAGTTACGTATTTCAACAGTTTTTTCCCTGGCTGAGTGCCTACATCCTATGTCCCTAGTTATTTTTATTGTTTGGAATTTATCTTGATGAAAATAAAAATATAAATAAGTAAATGAAGAACTAACAAGCATATAAAAATATTCACAAGTAAATGTCAAGATCTAAGGGAAATATAATGCCCTAGATTTCTCAACATGGTATCAGAGATATGGACATCAGTATGAGGGAAATTAAAAGGTCACAAGGACTTTAAGACAAGGGAGAAAATCTATGAGGGTAGTAGAACAAATTATAGGCACATTGATAAGCCTTAATTCTAATGACTAGGATGCATACATGAATTAAGGAGGACAAAGAAATTTCATGAATATAACAACTATGTTTTAAAGGACCGAAGTACTATAACGATTGCCCACTCAATGTTAAGTCCCTTGAAATAAAAAGTGCAATCATGGGCATAGATTCTATGATCTGAAATCACCCTTGAAGTCTGAAAATTGTGTCACTTCAGGGTTTGGAAAATTGCAGAAGTCTATACATACTCAAGGGTAACTAAAAGTAGTGCTTGAAGCCAGAAAAGTAAAGAGTATAGGTTGAAGTTACTGTTAATACAAGAAGAAGTCAAGAACATGTGCATAAAATAGTCATTATATACAATAGAAATAAGGTAGTTATGTAACTTATATATATATATATCCACAGAGAACCAAAAAGTGGAAGTAAGGCCAACCTTGGAAGCACAATCATCCTGACCACATGTATATGACTCAAATTATGGACAGTTAGAACAACTTTTGAATCCTCCTCAATGGTTTTCAACAATTGTTCTAAAGCAAAGAAACACAGTGGTGGTTATCATTTGAAGGTAATCCTTTGAAGAATTTACTGACATCTAGGAGAAGTTGTAACACTTATTAGCATCTCTAAGCCATAAGAAGGAATAGTCTCCCAGATAGAAAATCTCTTTAATTATCATATAGAAATCAGCGATAAAAGGAGCAACAACATATTATCTCTAAAGTTTTAAAGCAAGAAAACCAAACTACAATAGAAAATCCAATGAAAAGTTGGGTAGAGCAAGGAATCCTTGTTTGAATTCTTCACTCTTAAAGAGAAAGGTCGAAGAGCATGGAATCCAATAGCAGGCCTTATATCAGATCTTATAGCACCTTCTATGATCATGGAAAATAGAGGTACGTAATCATGAGGTATGTATAATATATTTGAGAATCTTACTTGAGATATTTTAGGATTAGCTTATTATATGACTTTAAGGTTTGAAAGTTGTTGATATTGGTATTAATGTGTAAGATTGTAAATCCTATATAGCACATGAAAACCTTAGACATATATAAAACCTAACCCTAATCACTCATTACTCTTGACTTCTAGGGTTTGTAGGTAATCTAGGATGTAGGATAAACCCTACTATTGATTGAAAAAGAGGATAACTTGGTTCTTACTAAATCTAGGGTTTGTAATTGGAAACCCTAGGATCCCATCCTCCATTGTTCCATGGAAACCCTAGATTGTCAAATTAATATCATGATTTTAGGATCGCATGTTTTTCTTGGTTGTAGTTATTATAGATATAAAGATTATGGCTAAATTCAAAAGGAGCACTTCAAGGTTTGTTAAAGAACAATTCAAGGTATGTCTTAAACTACAAGTTTTGTCACAAAGTTCTCTTCATAAAAAAAAAAGGTATGTTCATTCTCTTTTAAAATTTTATTTACATTACTTGCATCATTATGTCTAGGTTTTTGAATCTTAAATATTATTATTAGGGTGATTAAACATTAGATTGAATCTACCCTCATCATATTATCTTTTGCTACTTTATTTATGAAACCCTAACCTTTAGGTTTCACTGTAAAACCCTAACCTAAGGGTATGTCGATGAAACCCTAGTCTACTTAGGGTTTGTACAATGAAATCCTTGCTAAAGATATGTTAACAATAATGTTGAAACCCTATTCCTCTTATGGTTTTTAGTAACAAACCAATTATTGTAATTTTTAGGGTTTTGATATTGATATAACAAAGTCCTAGTCTTTTATGGTTTGTTGTTGTTGTCCTTAAACTGAAACCTTAGATCATTAAGACTGTGATAAGTTAGGGTTTTCTGCTAATAATTTGAAACCCTAGAGTCCTAGGGTTTCGTGAATTAGGTTTTACAATCAAGACCCTTGGAATGAAACTCTAAATGTATTTTTCCGTTCAATCAAAACCCTAGCTTGATCGAGATTGTCGTGCATATATTGATGTTTGTTTCTAGAGTTTACCTAATTATTGATATAAGTTTCAATGATGAAACCTCGTATATGTATATGCCAGTAAGATAAATTGATTATAAATGTATCTAAGGTTTATAATAAAAACCCTAGAAAGTAGTTGAAGTCTAGAATGTAAAAAGATGAGTCTCCTACTCATTATGAACCTAACTAGGTTTAGGTATTTAATGTCTAAAAGCATGAATGAGTTGATGTTTTAATTGTAATGGCATAGTTAACTTCATGCTTATATATATATATATATATTTATATTATATAATAATATATGGGTTGTACTTGCTATTAAAGTTTTGCAGGTACATAATCTTCAAAGATGTTGAATATGTTTGTAAGTAAATATGACTTGATAATATTGGTAAGCATGATGAAGTTATGATGATCAAGATGACCTTCATACTGTAAGCAGGAACGAAGTCATGAAAGATTTATGATGTTATAAAAATAGGAAATGGTTGATCTCCCTAGGTTGAGAGGGAGCCTGCATAAAATAAAGGGTACATATCCCCAGTTGAGAGGGAGGGAATACTCTGATAGTCATGATGAACACCTTGAAGAAGGAATGAAATTAGAGAATGAATGAAAGTACTACAAATAGATTTGTGATGTGTTAAGGATGTCGTAATGTTATTGAAGAAATGAAAGAAGAAAAACATTTGAATAGTTGAATATGAATAATTTGATATAAGTGGCATCAGGATGATTGAGGACCCCAAAGATTTTTGTTTACTTATATATATTTGAAATTTTATTACCGATTGGGGTTGTGTTTGTATAGGTAAATCTCTCCAAAAGAAATATGAACTACTTGGAAGAATGCTTGGACAAATGGATATATGTGTTTAGTTTATAGGGAGAGATGAAGAATCTAATGGCATATGCTTGAGAGGACATTTTGAATGGCCTATGTGTTGATGTCTAGATCCCGAAGAGGGAGGGTGGTGTTGGTCATGGAACTTTGATCTTGGATATGCACCTAGATCCTTGGGTTGATGGTTAGCAACTAAGCCTGATGGTACCTAGAGTGGCTAAAAGTTTGAGTCCATCTTAGTCCCCCCCAGATAGATTACACTTGTCAAGTAGCTAGTCCACATCACTAAGTGTGCTAGAAATCTTAGTAGTTCATTTCATTTTGAGATATTCCATATGTGTGTAATTATGAATACCTCCCTATTGAAGAGTGAATGTTAAATAATGTAACTAGTGTCAGTCTTCATAATTGTACTTGAGTCATGATATAATATATTTGTCAAAAGAATTTTTTATTATTATTAATTTGACTTATTAAAGCATGGGTTTCATGCTTGAGTCAAAAGTAAATAGGTCAAAGCACCCATTGAGTGCTTTAGGATTTCGTTGAGTCAAAGTCAAATTTAATTATGTAAACCCTTCTTGGGATCATTGTACTAATGAAATAAAATTATTTGATTCATGTTAACTCCATCATTAAGTCAGCCTCGAGCTCTTCGAATTTGGATTAAATTTCATGTCAACTCATTATACTAGCGAAAACCACTATATATACCCCAGTGAAGTTGACTCGAAGAGGAAGTATTTAATAAGTTCGTACGGACTAGTATCAGTGAAATTATAGTACAGAAATCACAGTAAGCAAATTTTTGGTCATATATAGGATAGCGAAGTATTGGAGCATGACATAAAGATACAATTTATGAAGCTACAGTCAGCAAAGTTTTGATCATATATAGGACAGCAAAGTATTGGAGCATGACATAAATTCAGGACTGAAATTCTCCACAATTAAAGAGGTCGAAATTTTCTCTCATTGCAAGGCCAAAGTTAAATTGCAAGATTAAAGTTTCTTCCTATAATTGCAGAAGCCAAAGTTGGTTAAAGAAAGACAAAAACCCTTATTCTTGAAGATCAGTATTGGAAGAATATTACTTCAACTAAAAGGCTAACTTGATGGATGGAGAGAGGTTTAGGTCACGAGTCTTGGTTGTCTCACTGTGATTTGAATCACTGAAGGAAGACCCCAGCCTAAAATACCACCCTGATGTGCTCTTTCTGTCAACAACATTTTCAGCCCAGTCAACATTAGTGTATCCATGAAGTCTCACTCTGAAAGTATATCTTTTTCCACGATTAATAGTTCCATGCAGGTATCTCAACACATGCTTAGCAACAACCCAGTGTGCATGTAGTGGCTCCACCATAAATTGACTTAGAGTGTTGACAACAAAACATAAGTTTGGTCTAGTATTCACTAAGAACATCAGTGCCCCAGTCAACTGACAATACTCAAAAATATTTTCTGTATCATTTCCCACAACTTCACCGCATAACTTCTTAAATTTCATCTCTATTAGTTTGGCCATGGACTTGCATTCCACCATAACAAATTTCTCCAACAACTTGACAATATATTTCCCTTGAGAAAGGAAAATCTCACAGGATCTCTGCCACACCTCTAAGCCCAGGAAGTAGTGCATCAAACCAAGGTATTTCATTTCAGATTCAGAGGCCATCTCCCTCTTACACTAGAGAATAAGAGGCTCTCCACCTATCAAGAATAAATCATCAACATATAATACCAAAATCAAGGACATACCTTGGATTCCTTTGAAGTAGAGATTTGGATCAACATTACTTCTTGTAAATCCAACCTTCATCAAATAGTTGTCAATTCGGGCATACCAAGCCCTAGGGGCTTGCTTCAATCCATAAAGCACTTTCTTCATCCTGCACATTTGTGTCTTCCTATCATGCTCCGAAAAGCATAGTGGTTGCTCCAAGTATACTTATTCCTTGAGTATGCCATGTAGAAATGTGATATTCATATCCATTTAGAGAAGTGTTCATCCCTAGCTAGTAGCAAGAGAAATGATAGATTGAATGGTAGTATATCAGGAAACCCATGCAAATATATAATCATAGTCCTCTCCCTCTTTCTAGGAGAATCCTCTAGCCACAAACCTCACCTTGTACTTTTCAAAACTTTCATCAACACCATGCTTGATTTTGTGGATCCACTTAGAAATCACGACAGACTTCCCTTCAGGTCTTAGAACCACTTCCCACACATTGCTCTTCATGATGTACTCATATCCTTCGTCCATAGCATCTTTCCATACTTTTTATTTCACTTCTTCTTTAAGAATGCATGGTTCAGATTGTATAATGTTTCTCATTGCTACAACATATCTCTAGTATCGCCATGGCTTCTTTCTTTCCCTGAAGGTTACTCTTACAGTCACATGTCTCTCAACATCTTGTAGAGTGTCATGAATCCCTAATGGTATCTTCCTAGCAAGAGGATCACATGGAGGGGGATCCAAGGGGTCCATGGTTTCCATGGGATCATTGGCAAGTTTAGGATTTGGCTCAACCATAGAAGGTTCTTCTTATTCATCGATGGCATCATCCCTTCTTCCAACATTGGTAGGGGGAGGAGTATCCCTTGCATTTCCAAGGGAAACATCTTCATCAAATGTTACATCCCTTCTAAACTCTATATTCCTTTGGCTAGGTACATATATTCTATAAGCTTTATGATTTTCACAATAAACAACAAAAGTACCTTTCCTTCCTAAATCTTTCATTTTGGTCCTCTTCTCCTTCGCTACATGAAAGTAGACAAGGCAGCCAAAGATCCTCAAATTTCCAACTTCGGACTTTATACTTGTGAAAGCTTCTTTACGAATCTTATCACCTAAGGCTTGATGAGGAGTCCTATTTTGAACATAGATCGTAGTGTTAGCATCTCCCCATAGAAATTTTGGTAGCTTTTGACCATGAAACATAGCTTTGGCCACTTCCATGATAGTCTTGTTCCCCCTTTCAGCAACACCATTTTATTCAAGGTTATAAGGTACGAGGGTCTCCTTCTTGATTCCATATTTCTTGCAAGATTCAGTGAATTCATTTGAAGTGAATTCTCCTCCATTGTCAGACCTGGAAATTTGGATCTTCTTTCTAGTTTTATTTTCTACCAGTCACGCGAAATCTCTGAACATGTTAAATGCCTGGTCCTTGCTCTTCAAGAAGAAAATCCATGTTTTACAGGAGAAGTCATCAACAAATATTATATAGTACAAGTAGCCACCAAGAGAGTTCCCCGGCATGGGTGCACACAAATTAGAATGTATGAGTTGTAGTATTCCATTAGTCCTACATCTACTTGAAGGGAGTGGTCCCTTCACCTTCTTTCCACTTGCACAACCTTGGCAAACTCCATCATGATTTACTCGAATCTTAGGCATTCTAGAAACCGTCTTTTTCACCTTAAGCAAGGCTTCATGGTGAAGGTGAGAGAATATTCGGTTCCACAACTCACATTGATGAGAAGTATCATGAATCAAGGCTCGCATAGGGCTCCCACATACTTTATATAGGCCCTCATTTCTAAGATATGTAGAATTGTCCCCAAGTATTATCTTCAAATCAAACTCCCTATCAACAAAGTTTGAGAGGAATTCTCTATAGCCATTGACATTTCTAAAAGCCCCATTATCTACAAAACAACTATCAAAAGAATCCATAAGAGAGGAACTAGAAAGAGCATGAACAAGAAAGTACCCAGATTGAGTTTTAGTTGCATTATTATCATAGCTTGGATTTCTTGATCTCTTTTGAGGATGGTGACCTTCTTCGCAAGAAGCAGGAGTTCCTCTTCTTCTTCTATTATTAGACCTATTTTTGTTGCAGCTAGGATTTTTGTTGTTGGACCTTAGAGAATTGTTAATTTCTGGACAATATCATTCATAGTGGCCATGCTTGTGTCAATTGTAGCATTGAACTTGTGACATGTCCCTTTTGATTCTTCAATTGGATTTCTTGGATGTTGGAGCAAGGTTTCTTGAATTAGATGGTCCTCCTCTTTCTTTCCTCATCTTGGATTGGGAAGCAAATGTAGTGGGTTCTCCTTCTTCACGACTTTGAATTCTTCATGTTGATATCATCCAAGTCTCGTCTTCAATGCACTTGCCTAATAGTTCATCAAATGAAGGAAATGTTGGAAAAATTCAAAGTGGTAGCTTACTAAATCAATTTTCCTTAACCTTAATATTTTCTTGTGAACTTTGTTAGTATTCTTGTGTTCTTTATTTATATATTTTTATCAAACAAATATCAAGAAAGAAAATAGTAGCAATAGGGCACAGAAATTACGCTCTTAGCTAAGGAAAAACCCCTCCAAGGGGAAAACCTGAAAAACTCTTCTCTTCTTATATAATCTACTTCCAATGGGACACAAAGACAAAAACCCTAGACCAAGTACCAATTCATCCCTTCCAACAAGTATGTCCTGTATCTAGCACCAAGCAAATTCAAACTACAACTTCGACCTATACCTTCAATACAACTATTTTGACCTACAAATTTGACACTGTAGTTGTTTCAAAAACCCTAGCTCTGCTCTTCAAGAGGTTTGCCTTGATCAAGACAACTTCTTCCAAGGTCAACGAAGTCAAAAAAAATATCTTTTTCTTTCAGCTTCTTGATACTGCAACTCAAACCTACAATTGTGGCCTTCTTGGAAGCTGCAAAAATGAATCCTTCACGCATGTGAGAGAGATAGAGCCCAAAAACAAGATTTTCATCCTTCCTTTCTTCTTCCACACCTTTGCTATATTCTTATCCTACTTATCAACTATACATCAAACTTACTTCTTGAGATCAAACTTATGATTGAGTCCCAAATGGGATCGAACTACTTGTATTTATAGCTTTTCCAAGGGGTCAAATTGCCACCTTTAGGCCAACCTGAAGCTTCCGGGGCCGACTTATATTTTTGGAGTTTCCAAGACTTTATAGACTCAAAAATAATTCTTTTACAAGATACATTTTTCCCGAAATGGTCTTATAAACATGATGTTAACTATTTTGACTTGTGATAATATATCCTATAAACTAACAAACCCTAGAACCATGAAGAAGATGCTTTTACCTAGAAGAACATAAAAAATGAGCCTGAAACCCATGCTTCAAAATAATAACTTTTTCTTGTTGGAAATACTGAGAGGGGGGTGAATTAGTATTTTCTTTCAATTGTTATTATTACTAGTTAGATTATTCACAATTTAATCAGAGAAACGTATAAGAATAATTTCATTGAGTATAAAAGAATAAGTACAATGTATGATAATTATTCCCAAGCACCAAATTGGTTTTTGATGAGGCTCCGACCTCTAGGGCTTCGACCGTATCTCATCCATGGCACTGACTTTGAGTTTAGGATCACCAACTCCAAGGACACCAATCCTTTAGTTTTAATAAAGAATGTAGATGGAACTTACATGAGATGCTTCATTGATTAAGGCAATCCTTCTTTATTGCTCAATGCTCCACTATTCTCCTTTGTGCTATCTTTAGTTCAAGGTTGCTTGACTTCATTGTACATTAGGATTTGTGTTGCTATTGTTAAGGGGATACCTTCATACATATGGACAGTCTATAATTTACCATAATCTAGTCTTCAAAACACCATAAGGCAATCCACAATTCTGACTTCAAAGACACCATAAGACAGTCTGCAATCCAAGCTTCAAAAACATCATGAGACAGTCCACAATTCAGTCTTTTGTGCAAGTCCGTGGAGGCAAAGAGATAAGCATCATGCTTCTGTGCAGTTCGTGGAGGCTAAGGGATGAACACCAAGCTTTTCTGTAGTCCTCAACAATGTTTCATTTCACCATAACAAAAGATTGTCTTCTCCAATCTTATCCAAGAAGGTGTTATTTCTTTTATGCCCTTGTCTTCTAGCTATTCACAAGATGTGAAAATATCTTCGTGCTACTTCCTGTACTTCTACTACAGCCTGAATTACTTGACCGTCTTTTTCACCAAATTCCAGTACTTGAAATTGAGGTCTAACCTCTTAGTTATATATCTTCTCCATCCTCGCAATGAACAGTCACGTCTTCTAGGTCATGCTGACATGAGTTGTCTTAATACAGGCCAGCTCAATAGGTAGAGAATTAACTTAATCTTTAAAAATCAATTTCTCTCTCGTTATTTGGAATTTTGGGACACATAATAGCTCATTAGAAAGGTAAAATTATGCCCTTTCAGATGGTCCAGGTCTCATGATGAAATTCCTTTTCTAAGATAGAAAACAAAAATAGTATTTCATGTGACTGACCATTTAATAGTGCAAAAATGGAGGCAGGGAAAAGTGTCTTTGAGTGTTGGGCTTCTTCATTGTTTCGTTTCTTCATTGATTTCCACCTTGTCCCTGCCTTCCTCAATATATTGACATCAACGACAACTAGATTAATAATTCCCCCTTTGTCATTGTATGGAAATATCTTTCTTCTCTCCCCCTTTGACATCAATGACAAAGAAGTCCACAAGGACTCCCCCTGTCATGCAGTATCTTAAGAATCATCTTAGTGTGATGCTACAGCAATAACCCCCATCTTTTGGTGAAGATGTTCAAATGCTTCTCGAGGAAGAGGTTTTGTGAAAATATCAGCAAACTGCTCCTTGGTATTGATATATTCCAACTTTATGTTTTATTCAGCTACTTGTTCACAAGGGAAATGATACTTAATTGGTATATGTTTGGTATTTGAGTGCGTCATTGGATTTTTGCTGAGACTGATAGCACTTGTGTTATCACAATAGATGGTGATTGGTTGATTAGTATCTATGTTGACATCCTTCAGATCTTCCTTCATTGATAATATTTGAGTACAACAATCTACAACATTTATATACTTGGATTTAGCTATATATAGTGATATGCATGTTTGTTTTTTGCTGAGCCAAGATACTAGAAAATCTCCCAGGAAGAATGCATTTCTACTAGTACTTTTTCAATCATCAATACTTTCAGCCCAATCAACATCAGTGTATTCCATCACAGTAAGAGTTGAGTTCTTAGGGTACCAAAGACTAAAATCAGGAGTTCCTTTTGAGTATCTGAGAATTATTTTTACAGCCAACAAATGGGATTGTTTAGGAGTTGATTGAAATCTTCCCACCATTCCTATTGCTTGCATAATGTCAGGTCTCGTAGCAGTGAAGTATAGGAGGGATCCAATTATTGACCTCTAATGAGTTTCATCTACCAAAGGAGAGTCATCATCTTTGCTTAATTTGCAAGTTGTGGTCATAGGTGTGCTCATGGGTGGACAGTCTTCCATTCCATATATTTTAAGCATGTCTTTAATATATTTTGCTTGAGATATGAACATTCCTATTGTGGTTTGAGTTAATTGTAGTCCAAGGAAGTCAGATAAGTCTCCTATCATTGACATTTCGAACTCTTTTGACATATTTTGAGCAAACCCATGGCTCATATCATCATTATTTCTAGCAAAAATCAAATCGTCAACATAGATAAGAGTGACTAGTAACTTATCCTCATCCATATTCATGTAGAGATTACTTCCTGCCACCCCATTCTTGAAGCCTTTTTGTTGTAGATAGTGATCCAATCTTATCTACCAAGCTCTAGGAGCTCGTTTCAACCAATATAATGCCTTTTTCAACTTACAAACAAAGTCTTTTCCTTCTACTAGATTAAACCCTTCAGGTTGCTCTATGTAGACTTCTTCTTTGAGTTCCCCATTCAGAAATGCTCATTTTACGTCCATTTGATAGACTTTGAATCCTTTTGAGCAAGAAAATTCCAAGAAAATTCTTATAGCTTCCTTACGATCTATCGGTGAAAAGGTTTCTTCAAAGTCGATTCCTTCAATTTGTGAATAACCTTTACAAACAAGCCTTGCCTTATTTCTGATGATTTGTCCATCTTCATTCATTTTGTTTTTGAACACCCACTTGATTCCAATTATATTTTTATCCTTTGGACAAGTTATCAACTCCCATGTCTCATTCTTCTCGATTTGAGATATTTCTTCTTCCATGGCTTCCACGCAATGAGGATCCTTACTTGCTTGAGTAAAAGTTTCTGGTTCTATCATAGATAGGAAAGCAGCATCATTTTTCCTTGGTATACTTGTCATCCTTCTTCGGGTTTGTATCCCCTCATCTACATTGCCAATAATTTTCTCTTCTAGGTGATGTTTTTGGAGGAATTTCACCTTTGAAGAGATTTGAGATGGTTCATCTTTTTCCTCTTTTTCAGGTTCTTCTTCGTTTTCTTCATTGAGAGGGTCAACTTCATGATCTTCAATTTCCTTTTCTGGAAGGTCTTCACCAATCTTCACATGAATGTTTTCCACTATTTTCTATAGTCGATTATTGTATCACTTGTAGGCTTTGCTCCTAATATAATATCCAAGGAATATTCCTTCGTCAACGCGAGAATCAAATTTTCCTAGTGAGTCATCATTGATTTTTATTAAGCATTTTCTCCCAAAAAATCTTGAAGTATTTTACTAAAGCAGGAATTCATTTACATAATTCATAAGGAGTCTTCTCATTATTTAGTCTTAGTTGAGCTTGATTCAAGGTATAAACTATTGTCCCGACTGCTTCTCTCCAAAATTTTGGTTGTAAGTCAGCTGCTAGTAACATTGTTCTCGCCATTTCTTGAACAATTCGGTTTGTGTTGATCTAAATATGATATGAGGTTGTCATTGATGTCAACCCAAGCAACACCAGGGGCTACCCTTATCTTGAAAGGGAATTTTTACTTGAAAAATTACTCTATTTTTAGTCAAGGATCTTCTAGATAGATTCTACTCATCGAGATGTTTCCGTTGATATATGGTACACCAAGTAATTCTTCACAATTTGAGAGATATTCATGTTTGAAGTTAGTAACCCCAGTTAGTGGGCTAAAACACTATGGGGTTGTGGCATGGCACTCATAATTGGTTTTTGTCATTGAATAGTAAATAATTAATAATTTTTTAAGCTCCTAAAATCCCTCCAACATTCTCTATAGAAGCCCCTCTCAACTCCATAAAAAGAAATCTCATATATCCTCCAAATTAAGTGATCGTGGAATTTTTGCTATAACTTCATTTCTACAAAGTCCTAGATTCTGAAATGAAAACCCATTGGACTTGCAATCCTGATGAACGTCATGACAGAATTTCAGATCTTGGTTCACTATATTTTAGGAGATATGATATGTGGAAGTTAGGGTTTTTGCAGGCTCCCAAATTTCATCTCAAAGAAGTGACCTTAGGAAATGCGTCATAACTCTCTCTCTCTGAGAAGAGGATTGGAATTCTGTAAAATGTGGAGGATAGTGCACGTACTGTAGTTTTCGGTGTATCAATTTCAGAGCTGAAGGAGGAAACAGTGACACGTGGCACGTTGTACAATTTCACTCTACTGAACTAGTCCATAATTAGATCATTATGAGATATTGGGTATAACTTTGCCTTGAAGAGTCCAAATCAGGTCAAACCTATGGCATTGGAAAGAAGACCCAGACGGATACTATAGGACAAAAGATCACATATTAGGGATCTGAAATCATAGAGATACATCAGATTAAATATCGTGCTCCTAGAAGGCGAGAAAAACTAGATCAAGTGATGTCAAGGAGTGCAAAGGACCAGACTTTCTAGGGCAACAAAGAGAAAGGTGCAGCAAAATGATGCAGCAAAGGTAAGCTATAGGTAATTAGATTCTGTATATGCATATTCATTTCTTAATTGCATTAGGTTCTTTGTATTCTAATTTGTTTTTTTTGTTTAGCACTTACATATGCTCTACAGGATGAGGTAAGTTTTGCTATTATCATGTCATGGGTATTTCCTTGAAGACTTTTTACAGGTATTACATATTCATCAAGAGAATAATCAATGCATAATCTAATTTTTTGAAGAGTGAGAGAAGGTAGCATGACAAGAGCAGCAATCAAGGTGCAGAACATCAGCAAGAAGTTCACCATATGAAATCTTCAAGTGGGAAGCACCGCATACAATCATTGTAAAAGTATCATTGTACGAAGTCATTGTAAAAGCATCATTGTAAAAGTTGTACAAGTGTCTATCTGCCAAGAGATGAAGAGGCAGCGTTGGGAGTTCTAGGATTATCATTTGGTGGTTGTGTCATAGTTGGGGTTATGGTCTAGTGTGCCTTCTTCTTCTACATCATTCTATATCATTGTAAAGTGGACCATTTTCCCTGGTACGGGAGTCTATTCTTCTTTTATTCTTCTATAGGATGGTAGGGTGGTGCTAGGATGGTGCATGAAGTCACCAACAGGTTCAATCCTGTGAAAACTTCAGGGTGGTAGGGTGGTGCTAGGGTGAGTTGTATCTCATTGGGTGTTGGGGCATCCGTTCAGTTGACTACTGAAGAATCTTGGGTGTTGGAGCGTCCATCCAGTGGGAGCTAGAGAAGAATGTTTTTCTAGAATTCTAGGAAGTTGTTGCTTTCATTTCAGTTGGGGCTGAAGATTAAAGAATTTATTAGAAAAGCATTGGGTGGTTTTTGACCTAGAGGGGGTTTTCCACCTAAACTCTTTATGCCTCCTAAGTTATTTTATTTACTGTTATTACTACATAAACGTTAATAATAATTGAAGATTAACTAATGCTCTAAAAAAAATTAAAAGTGATAATTGCTAAGGAATATTGATTCACCCCACCCCCCCCTCAGTATTTTCCAACAATTGGTATCAGAGCTTGGCTCCTTCAGTGACAGCCTAACCGCTAGAAGTCAGTTTTCAGAGCATAGAGATGGGAAAGTCAAAGAAGCGGGTTACAAGGATTTCAAAGGAAGGTACAGGGACAACAAAATCTCAAGAAAGTGAGTATTTTGTACCAACCCCTAATTTTGAGGCAGATAATTACTAGATATCTAAACTCGGGATGGAAGTATCTTTGTAGGCACATGGAGTATGGGACATCTACCGATGAAGCTAAAAGGTACAATTCAAAGGCCATGAATGTAATTTGGAATTTTTTGCCAAATTCTATGAAAATAAAAGTTGGCCAATGTTCAACAGCAAAATCTCTTTGGGAAAATCTTCATAATCTCTATTCAAAAAAGAAATCGGGTCAAGATGTTATTGAAAACTCAGATCCTTCTAAGTATGATGAAGAAGGGTTGACCATAGAAGAATTTTCTGAGGAAATCAAGCTTATAAAAGAGCTCAAGGCTGAGAAGATCTGTTCCAATACTCTTGAAGATCAAGTTCAAGGTCTCAAAATTGAAGTTGAACTCGACACAGCATTTGCAGAGATTAGTAGGATCACACAACAGATGCAGGAAGCACAAATTGAAAGGAAGGAATTTGATCAAAGATACATATCGATCGTTGACCAAAAGCAAAAGGAATTAGAAACATCTTCACTAGAAATAAGCAGGCTCAAGATTGAAATGAGAAGCAGAAGGAACAAATACAGGTTCTCAATAGAGGAGTAGAGAAGACCACTCTTCTCAAGCTACAGGTTGAGGAGGCAGAAAAAAGAAGGAAGATCTTGAAAAGATGGTTTCAAGAAGATCTTGTTCAAAAGCAAGAAGAACTTGATGCAACTCGTGATGAGATCAACAAACTCAAGGGATCGCAAAAAGAATACTTACAAGATAAGACAGATGAAGAAGTTAAAATGAAGGCAATTAAAGATGGTAAAGCTCCAGTTGATGAAAGTACAAGCTCCATAGCTTCCAGGATGACTCTAAGAAGGAAGTTGATCAAAGTGAAAATCCAAAGAAGAATGTTTCAACTCCAAAGAACAAGACCAAAGAAATAAATAACAAAGGACCACAAGAAACTACAACACCACCTCCAAAGAAGAATGAAAAATCTTCCAGGTATGTTCGTTTATTTAATGGTTATTTCTTTTTATGTGCTAACTATGGACATATGGCTAGGGATTGTGAAGTTTTTGATATGTATAATCATTATCTGCAAAACCCTAGAAGAAAGTTTGCAGGATCACAAAACAGGTTCCACGATGATTTGGTCAAAAGAGAACATGTGCTAGATGGGCCAAATATTGAAGTTTAAAATGCCATAACTATGGCCATAGCGCTCGTGGTTGTAGATATTATATGGAATCACCTATGGACAACATTGAATGCTTCAAGTGTCATAACTATGGGCACATGGCTCGAGATTGCAGGAATAAGAAGGTCTGGAAAAGGAAACATGTATAGGAAGACAAAGCAGATAACAAGGTTTCAGCGGTTATGCTTTCGAGATTTGTAAAAGCAAAAGGTCATGAGGAATTAGCAGTTGCTTTAGATAATGACTCTAGTTAAGATGGCTTGTTAGGTGACTCACTATTTTGAACAATCTGGCTTGTTGACTCCTTAATGTTTGTGCAAGAGGAGTCTATTCAACAGTATATGGCACAAGTCTATGATTAACAGGAAGGTAGTTTGAACAAGATGGTAGTTTCATTAAAGTTTCAGGGGGAGAAATACAGTTAAAGGATTACAGTTTACCAGGAATAAGATGAGATTAGTCTGCAAAGGATATGCACAAGTGGAAGGAATTTATTTTGACAAAAAATTTGCACCAGTTGCCAGAATGGAAGCCATCTAGATGTTTCTTGCCTATGCATGTTCAATAAAAATAAAAGTCTACCAAATGGATGTTAAGTCATCATTTCTGAATGGATAATTAGAAGAAGAAGTTTACATTGAACAACCTGAAGGTTTTCTACTATCAGAAAAAGAAGACTATGTTTATAGGTTAAAGAAGGCTCCCAGAGCATCGTATGCTCATCTTGATGGATATCTACGTCAACAAGGGTTCAAGAAAGGTATTGCTAATAGCAATCTTTACGTACAAATCGATAAAGATAATTTAACAATCATTGAGGTATATGTGGATGACATAATATTTGGTACCAATGATGATTGACTAAGTAAGAAATTTGCTACTAAGATGAAAAGTGAGTTCAAGATGTCTTTACTTGGTGAGTTGACATACTTCTTAGGGCTTCAAATATCTCAGCAAGAGAAAGGAATATTTATATGTCAAGCCAAGTACATCAAGTAAATGCTCAATAAATTTAAAATGGAAGATTGCAAACCCGTCCTTACTCTGATGGTAACATGTTGAAAATTGAGCATATATGACACATTTAAGGATGTGGATCAGAGGTTGTACATATCTATGATTGGTAGTCTTCTATATGCAATAGCCTCCCAACCAGATGTTATGCAAGCAGTTGGACAAGTAGCAAGATTCCAAGCAGCACCAAAAGAATCACATATTATTGTCGTGAAAAGAATTCTTCGATATCTAAAGTGCACAACAAAATATGACTTGTGGTATCCCAAGGGAAACAATATTATAATTCAAGCCTTTACAGATGAAAATTGGGCAGGAAGCGTTGATGATCATAAGAGTACTAGTGGAGTAGCATTCTATCTAGGTGGTTGTCTCGTATCATGGTTGAGAAAAAAGCAAACCTCAATCTCATTATCCATAGCAGAAGTAGAATATATCGCAGCAGCATCTTTTTGTACTCAAGTTCTCTGGATGAAGAAAACTTTTCAAGATCTTCAGGTCAAGTTTGATGAGGCTATTCCCATATTTTGCGATAACACCAGCGCCATCAGTATCTCCAAGAATCTTGCGATGCATTCCAAAACGAAGCACATTCTGATTAAATATCATTTCATGAATCATTTGAATATCTTCACTAAACCTTTACCTCATGAAGCATTTGAATATCTTCACCAGAATCTTTGGATTCTCCCAAGTTCTCATTAGATTTTCCTTATTCATAAAATAAAGGGGGAGTGGAAGTGTGTACAGGTCCACAGGATGGTTGTGTGTTAGGGGGAGTTACCATTTGTCATTGATATCAAAGGGGGAGAGAAGGTAGTAGGAAGAGGTTCCCTAGTCGCAGGGGGAGTACTTGTGTTTCCATCAATGCCAAAGGGGGAGATTGTTGATCTAAAGAGGATCTGAGGTTGTCATTAATGTCAAATCAAGCAGCACCAGGGGCTATCCTGGTATTGCAAGGGAATTTGGACTTGAAAAATTACTCTATTTTGAGTCAAGGATCTTCTATATAGATTCTACTTGTCAAGATGTTTCCATTGATATATGGCAAGCCAAGTAATTCTTCACAGTTTAAGAGATATTCATGTTTGAAGTTAGTAACCCCAGCCAGTGGGCTAAAACCCTATGGGGTTGTGGCATGGCACTCATAATTGGCTTTGGTCATTGAATACTCATTAATTATTAATTTTTTAAGCTCCTAAAATCCCTCCAACATTCTCTATAGAAGCCCCTCTCAACTCTATAAAAAGAAATCTCATATATCCTCTAAATTAAGTGATCGTGGCATTTTCGCTATAACTTAATTTCTACGATGTCTTAGATTCTTAAATGAAAATCCATTCGATTTGCAACCCTGATGAACTTCATGACTGAATTTCAAATCTTGGTTCACTATATTTAAGGAGATATGATCTGTGGAAGTTACAGTTTTTGCGGGCTCCAGAATTTCATCTCAAAGAAGTGACCTTGGAAAAATCGTCATAACTCTCTCTCTGAGAAGAGGATTGGAAGTCTGTAAATAGTGGTGGATAGTGCACGGATTGTAGTTTTTTTTGTATCAATTTCAGAGCCAAAGGAGGAAACAATGACACATGGCACGCTGTACAATTTCGCTCTACTGAACTAGTCCATAATTAGGTCATTGTGAGAAATTGGGCATAATGCTGCCTTGAAGAGTCCAAATCGGGTCAGAACTGTGATATTGGAAACATGACTCAGAGGGATACTACAGGACCAAAGATCACATATTGGGGATCTGAAATCATAGAGATACATCAGATTAAATATCGTGCTCCTAGAAGGCAAGAAAAACTAGATCAAGTGTTGTCAAGGGGTGTAAAGGACCAGACTTTCTAGGGCAACAAAGAGCAAGGTGCAGCAAAATGATGCAGTAGAGGTAAGCTACAGGTAAGTATATTCTATAGATGCATGTTCATTTCTTAATTGCATTAGGTTCTTTGTATTCTAATTTGTTTTTTTTGTTTAGCACTGACATATGCTCTACAGGATGAGGTAAGTTTTGCTATTATCACGTCATGGGTATTTCCTTGAAGACTTTTTGCAGGTATTATATATTCATCAAGAGAAGACTCAATGCATAATATTTAAGCATCATGGGTTCTTTCATTTACTGTTATAACTGCATAAACGTTAATAATAATTGATGATTAACTAATGCTCTGAAAAGATTTAAAAGTGCTACTTGCTAAGGAATATTGATTCACCCCCCCCCCCCCTCAGTATTTTCCAACAGTGTCTTCTTTCAACTACCCCATTTTTCATGGGTGTTCTAGTAGCAAAGGGTTCTCTTTTGATTCCATGTAATTTACAGAATTCATCAAATTATTTTGATGTGAATTCTCCCCCTCTATCCATTCTAAGACATTTAATCTTAGAATCCTTTTCATTTTCTACAAGAGCTTTAAGATTCTTAAAACATTCAAATTCTTTGGATTTATATTTTATGAAATATACCCACATCATTCTAGTATAGTCAGCAACAAATAAACAAAAGTACCTTTCTCCTTGGAGCGTCAGAGTTCTAGTTGGTCCACATAAATCAGCATGAATGATCTCTAAAGGTTTTAATATAGAGAACTCCTTGGTCTTGTGGCTAGTTCTAGTTTGTTTTTCATGTTGACATGGACCACATACACCATGATTTCGCTTGAATAACTTTGGGATGTCTCAGATTGCATTGATCTTTTTGATATTGATCAATTTATCGAAACTTGTATGTCCCAGTCGCTTGTGCCGCAGCTAACTTTCATCTGTTTGACTTAGGTAACATTTATCTTCTTGAATTTTGTTCAGAATGTAGACATTATCTAATGTTCTAACTCCTTTATCCATAAGTTCTCTTAAGGAAGAGTTCCTTATTTCAAAATCTTTAGTGCTAAAGACAACAGTATGTCCTTGATCATATATTTGGCTAACACTCAAGAGATTGGGTTTGAGCCCGTCTACCAGCAAAGCATTTTGAGCCTTTCCTTTTCCATTAATAAGGGTAATAGTTCATTTTCCAACAATTTTGGCAGATCCACTTCCAAAGGATACATTTCCTTCCTTTTTGTTCAATGAGACAAACTTCCTATTATCACATGTCATATGTTTGGAGCACCCACTATCCACAAACCAATGGTTTTCATCACTGTGAGCACATAGAGCTAGGCCACATTTATTCGTATTGGGATTCTCATATTTTGCTTCTCTTATTTTGAGGGGGGAATTTTGTTCATTATGTCCATTATCATTACATAATGAGAAAATTGGATCAAATTTTGCCAAGGGATCATAAGAGTTGTAGGTCTTGATTTTTCCTTGCCCTTTGAGACCATATGGTTTGTTTGTTTGATCCTTCGGTTTTGTTGTTTCATTCTTACAAGCCATGCAGTGTTTAGCTTGATGACCAAAATTTTTACAGTAATAACAATGCCTAAAAAAGATAATTTGGTACCTATTGTAATAGCCATGATTTGAATCAACATTCTTCCTTGGAGTTACTCTTTCTTCATTCTTTGGATTTGAGATGGACCTTTGATGAAATGATTTTTCTTCTTTTGGGTTGCTGGAAAGTATGTCGGCATAGCTTTTCGCATTATCCTTAGTACTTGATGATTCTCCTTTAAAACCTATCCCAGATTTTTCATATTGAGGTTTTTGAGAAGTTAGGATAATGTCAAGTGTTTGAGAGCTTTCCCAACTCTTTTTGACTTGCTCCAATTCCTTCCCCAGAGATACTATTTCAGCTTCATGATTTTCACAAATTTCTTCCTTTTCTTTTAGCTTGTTTTTCAAGAGGTCTTCCCTTCTTTTTGCTTCCTCCTTTTCTACCTTGAGAGAAATGATTTTATTTCATAATTTCTCATTTTCTTCAATGGAACTCATTAACAATTCATCTACATTTCCTTGTAGTCCTGAATCATCATCATTTGCATGAATAATACTTCTTGCCTTCCAGCATAGTCATTTTCTTCATCTGATTCATCATTACCTCCTTTGCGATGAGGGAAATGATTAGTTGATTTATTTTTTATGACCACAAATTCATCTTCATGAGACTCATCTTGCTTAGAGAATAAATTCTTCTTATTAAAACCTTTCTTTTTCTATACCATCCTTTTAGAATCCTCCTCATCATCATCATCATGCTTATGAGGATATTTTGCAGCATAATGACCTATTCTTCCACATTTGAAACAAATAAGAGAGTACTTACATTTTAGCTTGGATACTTTCTTTAGTATTCGTACAAATTGCACCAATTCGAATTCAACATTGGAGCCATCACTACTGGTATTCCATCCTTTCCCCTATTTTTATTTTGAGGCCTTGAATGTTGCATCTTTGGAACTTGGGGTTACTTTTCTCATCTCAGAGGCAATGAGGATTCCATGAAGTTCATCCATATTAAGAGTATCTAGGTCCTTCATTTATTCTATAGCACTTACTTTGGAGTCAAATCTGTCAAAGAGAGATCTTAAGACCTTTTGAACAACAATGCTTTCTTTAATATTTTCTCCCAATCCTTTAAGAGAGTTGACCACTCAGCGACTTGGAGAAAGTATGATGCAATATCTTCTTCATCATCCATTTTCAGACTTTCAAATTTCCTTCTATGAGTTTGAAGCTTTTCCTTCTTAACATTGGGGTCCCCATCGTATAAGCTAACCAGCTTATCCCATACTTCTTTGGCCAAGTCACAATTCATGACTTTTGTAAATTCAAAATCATTTATTCCACTAGTGATGGAATTTAAGGCTTTTTCATTTGCAATGTAAGCTTTCCTTTCGTCTTGATCTGTTGGAAGAGTGGAAGGAGTAGTGTACCCATTCAAAACCTAATGCTAAACTTCAGGTCCAAGGGACATTAAGTAGTAGGACATTCTTTTTTTTTCCAAAAACCAAAATTTGTGCCATTGAACAAAGGAAGCCTTCCTAACACTTCTTGATTTTTCATTTTGACTAAGAATCCTTCTTCCAGCTGTTAGGCTGATTATGAAGAAGCTGGATCTGATACCAATTGTTGGAAATACTAAGAGGGGGATGAATCAGTATTTTCTTTCAATTGTTATTATTACCAGTTAGATTCTTCACAATTTAATCAGAGAAACATATAAGAATAATGTTATTGAGTATTAAAGAATAAGTATAATGTATGATAATTATTCCCAAGCACCAACTTGGTTTTTTATGAGGCTACGACCTCTAGGGCTTCAACCCTATCTCATCCAAAGCACCAACCTTAAGTTTAGGAGCACCAACTCCAAGGACACCAATCCTTTAGTTTTAATAAATAATTTAGATGGAACTTACATGAGATGATTCATTGATTAAGGAAATCCTTCTTTACTGCTCAATGCTCCATTATTCTCCTCTATGTTATCTTTGATTCAGGGTTGCTTGACTTCACTGTACATTAGTATTTTTGTTGATGTTGTTAAGGGGAGATCTTCATACATAAGGACAATCTGTAATTTACCATAATTCATTCTTCAAAACACCATAAGACAATCCGCAATTCAGACTTCAAAGACACCATAAGGCAGTCTGCAATCCAAGCTTCAAAAACATCATGAGATAGTCTGCAATCAGCCTTCTGTGCAATTCCATGGAGGCGGGGAGATAAGCATCGTGCTTTTATGTAATCCGTGGAGGCTAAGGGATGAACACTGAGCTTTTGTGTAGTCCTCAACAATGTTTCATGTCACCATAAAAAAGTATTGTATTCTTCATGCTTAGCTGAGAAGGTGTTTTTTCTTTTATGCCCTTGTCTTCTAACTGTTCATGAGATGTGAACAGATCTTCGTGCTACTTCCTGTACCTACTACAGTCTAAATTACTTGACTGACTTTTTCACCGAATTCTTGTTCTTGAAAAAAAGGTCTAACCTATTATTTATACATGTTTTGCGTCCTCACAATGAACAATCACGTCTTCTAGGTCAATCCGACATGACTTGTCTTAATGTAGGTCGATTCAATAGGCAGAGAATTAATTTAATATTTAAAAATCAATTTCTCTCTCATTATTTGGAATTTTGGGACACATAATATCTCATTAGAAAGGTAAAATTATTCCCATTCAGATCGTCCATGTCTCATGATGAAATTCCTTTTCTAATACCAAAAAAAAAAAAAACAATTTCATGTGACTGATCATTTAATACTGCAGAAATGGAGGCAAGGCAAAGTGTATTTGAGTGTTGGGCTTCTTCATCATTTGGTTTCTTCATTGATTGCCACCATGTCCCTATCTTATTCAATATATTGACATCAATGACAACTAGATTAATAATTCTTTTTTTCTTTTGTTTGTTACATAAGATACATATTGAAATAAGTACAATGATAATTATGAAGACTGAAACTAGTTACATTTTCAACACTCTTTCTTAACTTGGGAGGTATTCATAATTATACCACCAATACAACATCATTCTCAAACTGAAGAGTTATCATAATAAGAGTCATATTGATAAGCCAACTATAAGCATCATCATTATAACCATCATTGTCTTTGAGGCCTAACTAGACAAGCTCTACTTCATTCAAGTGCATTATGCTAGGAGGCTTTATGTGTGATACCACACTACTTCTACAAGGCACATACCCCATCTAAATGTTCACAAGGTATGTCCTTTTAGGATTATTCCTATCTTGGATCTCCAATCCTAAGCCCTCAAATAATATTGGTCCTCTTCAACTACTCTTCTCTTGGATACGTATCCTATCCTCAAAAAGTATTAGTACCTTTCCTTTCTTGGATTATGCATCCTCAAGGAAACCACATATGATTATTGTTAGGCCCCTATACTACTAGTGTAACCCCTTATTATTATTAGTACAACCCCCTTACTATATTGATGTACCCATGTAGTGCCCATATTGTTACTATTGTGCCCCATAGAAGCCCACTATTGTTAT
>APFE030661097.1:288591-302322 GCA_000404065.3 Pinus taeda | reverse complement strand
GAATTGTTCATTTATGTAATGTAAAGGAGGTTGCCCCCTCGAAGAGGCTGAATTCTAAGGTGTTGATCTATCTTTCTATCTTTTCTTGAGCTGGTTTCATAACAATTATCCAATCCCCCACCATTCTTTTTCGTACCCTAAATAAGAGAATGAACATGTGATGTCCAACACCACTCCCTCTCAACCAAATAGGATTTCCCTATTTCCTCTTTCTCAGGGAATAGATCCTTGCTTCTATTTAAGGAGACTCCTTTGCTTACTCTCAAAACCAAAGAAGATTCCAGACTTCCTTTCTATTTGCAAAGTCATAACCACAAGCCTTATAGCTTATCTTTATAAGAGTAGCAGCCACTTTTTATCCATAGCTTCATGGCTCCCTCTCTTCTCTACATCTCATTCTATCAAGCTTGCTTCCTTTTGAGGTATCATGGAGCTATCTTCACTCTTCAATTTTTGTGACAAGATCCAGTCACCTTTCTTGCACTTCACTTTCATCTTGTCATCATCGATGAAGGAATTATATTGAGTCTTTCAAAACTTCAAGATGATCATAACGTCCTCATGAAAGTCTCCTTTTGACCTTCAGGTTATCTTCTTGCATTTCTACCTTTTAATCCCAAGATGGGCACATCTTGACTTCAAAGTTGCTAGGTACTAGATATTGAGCTTTCCTTGAACATCCTTCATACATTTCCATTATTACAGTTGAACTTTTCTCAATTATCATCATGTATTCCTGCATCATTCTTCCAAGTAGAAAAATAATATGTTAACTAGATAACAAATAATAATTAAGCATAGACTTACCTCCTCATGATGACCTTTTTGACCAGACATCAACATGCTTATGCTTCATCTCCACTTGAATATTCCTTCATGTTGAGAAATGGCAACAATAAATTCCAATTTAATTTGTTCTTGAATTAAACTGTGAATTAAATTTGAATTCTATTCTCATAGCAACTTAAAATTAGTTAATTAAGTTTATTAAACTTACTTAACTTAGGAAAATCATGTTGGAAGTCTTTTTGTCGTCATGTGTATGTTCTCCCTACTTTGTAGGAGTCCAGTATGATTTAATTGTGAGTTGTAAAATAGAAGACTCAGTTTCATGAATCAGTTCAGTTAAATTAGTTCTCAAACTGATTGAGAGAACTAATAGTGAGTTAATTGTCAGTGGTATCACTAATGAAATCCACCAGTACTACTCTAGTTAACTGAACATTTACTCATCAGAAACTCATGCATGTCGATTCTAAGAAAGACACAGTTGAGACTAGAGTGCAGAGACATTGTGCCAATTGTTTTAGATTTTTATGAGTTGCACTAATAGTGCATGCATTCAGGAACTGGCCATTGATGAATTATGCAGTTTTTAGAGGCTTTATTTCCCTTTAAATACAAGCTATTCTCCATAGGAATTACACATTGGAATAGAGACTTGGAGATCTTCTGAAGAGGCTAATATTTGGCGTTGATCTTGCTTATGAGTTGGATATTGAATTTTTTGAATGATGGGATTGTTCTAGAGAGAACAAGCATTGTAATTTCATCTTGATTTTCTAGATTAATACAAAACAGATAGTGGGGTTTTGAGTTCTGGCTTTCCCAGGATATTGATTGTGTTATGTGCCTTTGATTCTCTTGGTCTATTGATTATTGTTTGCTTGATGTTTATGGGCTTCCACTGTAAAGAGTAGAAGTAGATTTTTGTCTATTGCTTTAGCAAATTGAATTAGCTTGTGAATCTATAGGATTTTTTACATGGTATCAGAGCTAAGGATAGTATACTAGAGGATATTTCAAAGTTTTAAGTTTCTAGGTTACAGGTGAAAGCCAAATTTGCAATACATACTTTAGGATTGGCAGATGGCATTCCATGGGTTGAGGCTTGAGTATGCCTTGGAAGGCATCTCTAATTTCATAACCTAGAGGGACATGATGGAGGTTGTGCTAGAGGACTGGCTTCAAGGAATTTGTTGAACAAGCAATTCCTAAGCCAGCAGCTACTGATGCACAGAACTTGGCCAAGTGGAAGAAGTGTATGGAAAAGGCAAGGCAGATAATCCTTAAGGGAGTTTGATATTGTATTGTCTCGATTCTCCATGGAAAAGAAAACCCCGCATGCTATGTGGAAAACATTGACGGACTTGTATCAAAATAGCAATGATCAAAGGAAGTTGGCACTGAAGGATAAACTTCATAAAATCAAGATGGAGAAAGGCGAGACGATTCTAAAATATTTGACCAAGTTCACTCAATGTCGGGGTGAACTTGGAAGTGTTGGAATCACGTTTCCGAGGAGGATATGGTGAGCCTTGCTCTTCTTGGACTCCCAAAGAGTTGGCATAGTTATTAGGACTCTATCAATGGCCAGGAGAAGCTGCCAGATTGGGAACGACTATGGTCGGATTTGATGCAGGATGAGATCGGGAGGAACACCAGGGATGGCTTTTCATTAAAGACTGATGATGAAGAGAATTATGCCTTAGCGATTAAGGCGAGGAAGGGGAAAGGTAAAATTTCCCATTCCAAATCAGATTCTTATCATGGAGGTAAGAAGAAGGACATGAAGAAAGCTAAATGCTTTCATTGTCACAAGATAAGACACTTTGCTGCAAATTGTCCATTGAAGAAGTCTAAGGAGAAGTTCTTAGGAGGAGTTGCGGGTGAGGATTTGGCCTCTCAATTCGAATTAGACTTTTCCCTCATTGAATGCATGGTGTCTTCAATGATTGGAAGTGTCTAGTACTTAGACAGTGGAGATTCATTCCACATGACTGGTGACAAAGATTTATTCAATGAACTGGAGGAGAAAGATCTCAAGATGCATATCGAGATGGATGATGACAGTAAGTATAGTGTTACTGGTGTGGGCACTATTACTTTTCAGAGGGAGCATGTGGCTCCACTCACCTTGAAGAATTTTATGCATGTACCCAGACTGACGAAGGACTTGGTATATGTTTCCATGCTTGAGGATAGAGGCTATGATGTGATCTTTTCGAAAGGAAAGACATTCCTTCGACACATAGCCACAGGAGAAGTAAAGAAAAATAGGGATTCAAGTTTAGAATCTCTATAAGATAGAGGTAGAGGATTATGCTTCTTTGAGTTCAAAAGCGGAAAATATGTTGAGTCGAGACATTAGTGAGTTGTGGCACAAGCGATTGGGCCACTTGCATAATGGGGCTTTGAAGATATTGCAGCAAATCTCTACCGGTCTTCCCAAAGGTATGCTTGAGAAAGTTGATACATGCAAGGGTTGTACTTTGGGAAAATACACCAAGTCTTCCTTTGGAGATAGAGACAGTCAAGAAGATTCTATTCTAGAGACATTCCATTCAGATGTGTGTGGACCATTCTCGATAGCATCCACGTCCAAACACAGGTATTATGTTATATTTGGTGATGACTATTCTCGTAAATGTTGGGTATTTTTTATGCAGAAAAAGGATCAAACTTTCACAAAGTTTTGTGAGTTCAAAGCATTGGTAGATAAATATTCTGGCAAGAAGTTCAAATCTCTATGGAGTGATAATGATGGTGAGTATGTCTCTAATGAGTTTAAGAACTTCTATGCAATGGAAGGTATTAAACAAGAGTTGATGGTACCCCATAACCCTTAATAGAATGGGGTTGTCGAGAGGAAGAACAAGAGCATAGTAGGGGTAGAAAGGGTGATGTTGCATGATCAGGGTCTACCACTACACTTGTGGGTTGAGGCATGCAACATAGCGGTTTATCTTTAGAACTATAGCCCACATCAGATATTTGAGATGAAGACACTAGAGGAGGCTTATTGCGGTAAGAGGCCAGATGTTGGTCACTTCAAGATTTTTGGGTCATCGGTTTATTTCCATGTGACCAAAGATGCACGGAAGAAGCTTGAGCCAACAGTAGAGTTGGAGATCTTTTTGGGGTACACTAATACACCCCACAACTATCGGGTGTACATGTTGGCCAGTCGAATGACAGTGGTTGGCTGGGATATCAGGTTCGATGAGGAGAAGGCCATGCGAGTATCTCTTGGGAGGGAGCTTGAGCTACATGTGGATGAGGAGATTTTATCTCCTAAGGTTGAGGGACCTCAGATTGATGTGGAGCAGCCACATGTAGAGGTTTAGAGAATGGAAACATCCACTCAAGCAGAGTCTTCTAGAGAGGGGAAGAAAGCGCACTAGAGAGGCTGACAGATTGTTGGATAATGCATGGGAGAATGTCGGAGCACCCTCTTCTCAGCCCAGACAGAGGAGGTCACCAGAGGCACACTGAATACATGGCACTTATGGGTGCATGTGTTGTGACAGAGCCATCTTGCTTTCAGGAAGTAGTGCAACAGCGGGATTGGGTTGATGCGATGGTGGAGGAGTATGACTCCATAGTTTGAAACAGTGTTTGGGATGTGGTCACGAGTCATGAGGACAAGTCAGTTGTGAGCTCCCGTTGGTTTTACAAGGTAAATAAAATTGCAGATGGTAGTGTGGATTAGCATAAGTCCATATTTGTGGCATGTGGATTTTCACAGGTATAGGGGATTGACTATGATGAGACCTCCGCTCCTGTTGCTAGGTACCTATCAATCAAATCTATTTTGGCATTATCAGCAAAGATGGGTTGGAAGATCCATCAGATGGATGTGAAGACTTCCTTTCTTAATTGCATGATTGAGGAAGAGGTGTACATACAACAGACAAAAGGATTTTAAACCTTGGATGTGAGTCGCATGTGTGCTGACTCAAGAGATTGTTATATGGGCTGAAGCAAGCACCCCATGCTTGGTACACTAGTATAGATAGCTACTTCATTGGGTTGGGCTTCACGAAGAGTGAAGCGGATGCGAACCTGTATCACATAGTGGTGGAATGTAATTTGTTGATAATTGTACTTTATGTAGATGATCTCATACTGACAGGTGATGAGAAGGTCATCAAATATTGCAAGGTCCTTTTGAGATGAAGGGCATGGGGCTCATTCATTACTTTCTTGGCATGGAGGTATGGTAGTGAGATGGGGAGTTGTTTGTATCTCAAGGAAAGTATGCCAATGAGATACTCAAAGATTCCGCATAGAGAGTAGTAAACTCATGGAGACTCCTCTAGCTGGTAACTGAAGGAAGGAGGATGCTACTTTATGGGAAGTAGTGGAAGCTATTATTTACTGGCAGCTTGTGGGTTCATTCATGTACTTGATGAACACACAACGGATATGTGCTATGCAGTTAACCAGTTTAGTCAAGTGATGGTTAGGCCTACCAAGCTATATTGGAAGGCGAAAAAGCATGTATTGAGATACCTCACAGGCACTACCTAGTTTAGGTTATGGTACACTGAGACATATAGAGGGTGTTGAGGAAAATTAATTACCTATCATTTAATTGTCAACCTGGGGGTTTCGTAAAGCTTGTGAAGCGTGCGTGCAATGTATATGCTAGAAATTAACTTTCAATTTAGATTAATCTAAATAAAAAACCAAATAATGACAAACCAAATTCTCCTATTCTAATTCAACAATCAACTTAAAAGAAATTATAGTACAATTGTAGTACAGTGTGCGGAATTTAAATCTTAATCTTTAAATCTTGCAGGAATTGAAAAGCACACCACTCCTTCAGAAATGAAAGCAAAAACAATCATTTTTAACCTCTCACGCAAGAAAAGATATGAAATCAAATAAAAACAAATGCTCTTAACTTCTAGGTAGAAAGCAAATAAAAACAATCACTCTTAACCTCTTACACAGGAAAAGATATGAATGCAAATAAAAACAATCGCTCTTAACTTCTAGGTAGAAAGCAAATAAAAACAATCACTCTTAACCTCTCACACAGGAAAAGATATGAAATAAATAAATCTTAATCTATGAAATCAATAAATCTTAATCTATGAAAAACAATAAATTTCCCCCATTGTAGGTGGCCAATCCAAAAGCATGAGAGATGGAAATTTGAGAGGCTCCAAATTCAAGCATAATCAAATTAAAGTGAACATCACTTATGAGCACAGTGCCAAATCCAAATTCTATATTCAAAACATGAGCATTTCCCCAACTTTACACATGCCTTTGAAAGGATAAGGCTCTCCTATTTATACAAAAACATAAGAAGCTACCTCATTAATAGAGGTCCATTATTCTCTCCCTAGATCCCTAGAAAATATCATAGAGTTACAACTCAAATAGGTAATGATGAGACACATATCCCCTTTGACCTTTATCCAAATATTTTTCCATATCTTGAAGGGAATTCGAATTTGAGCATTGGTGGCCACATAAGGGTGCCTTGGAAGCTTCCAAATGACCTACACATGTCATGAAACTCAAGCCACTCTTAAGTATGAGCAAGTGTATGTCCATTTTATAAATTTTAACCATTTAATTCACTCATAATACTAGAAATCATTAACTTTTGGAAAACACAAATGGAACCCATATAGTTATAAAAATGGAGGCTATTGAAAGATTATATGGCTATGGAGTTACAACATGTGAGTGAAATGGTGGCGATAAAGGTGAAAGTGGATGATATTTTGAATACATTTTGGAGGCTCTACATACCCCCCAACTGATGTTATTGCATGTCCTCATGCAATCTACTGCATTACTTAATCATGATTTTCTTTTGAATGAGCTTGGCTTATATAAATTGTCCTTAAACTTTGCATTTGACAATTTCATTTCTTTTTGCAAAGTATTCCTTTTGCATACATTGAATTGCAACATGTTTGGTCGGTTCTTGTGTGACAAGCAAATCTTAATTGGTATTGGTTCTTGTGTATCAATACCTTGTTTCTTTTTGTTGCAGCAAGATTCATTGAACATATTTAAGAATGCATCTATAAATCAGCGATATAATATGCTCATCATTTAGGCATTTATTTGCAAATCACATAACTTTTGAACCATAATGCAATGATAATTGATTAGGACAAGTATGTTAGGATGAAATGAAGTGAAATGGAATGAAGTGATATGGATGTGATAATAAATGGATGTCCCTTCCCCCCAACTAAAGGTGTTTATGGTTTTTTTTTTTTAAATGAGAAAGGAAACATCGTGAAGCATTTTTCAAAAATTATAATTTCAGTATTCAAGGAATTCTATGATTAAAATCTAGAAAAGGACATACCTTTACTTACCTAGGAAGTGGACAAACTGTTCATATGTAGAGAAGTTGTAACTGTTGTTGGATCATGGAATAGAATGTAGAATTTCATCTGCTTCTTGGTTGCATAAATGATGGATGAGGTGGTGAAAGTGGATTCTTTATTGCTGCTACTAAATCTATTGTATCTGCTGCAAAATGTTGAAATGATATAGTCTTCACCTGCTACAAAACTCAATGGTATAATTCTATTAATGCGAATGAATGTGTTGTTGTTGAGCATGAAGAGAAGTCATTGGATTACTTTCCATTAATGAATGTCGTTAACCAATGCGAAGCAAACTCACCATTAATGTCAATGAGTGCCAATTTATCTAAGTACATCATGCAAAGTACGAATAGATGAGCTGATGTCGAGCCACTTGCAAGATCTAACGATTAAGGGAAATTGATGTATTCCCATGATTGTCAGTGAGAGAACTTGTCATTGATACATACAAGCCTCAAGGTACTAATAAGCACTCTAGCCCTGAACCTATATAATGTGTTGATGTCGATAGGCCAAGATTTGTTAGAAGGGAGGCATTATGAATACTCCATCATCTAGTGCGAAAATGAAATGATGATTTTGGAAGGACTATGAATGGAAAATTTGCATCAAGTAGGATTTATTTAGCGAAAAGGAAAATGACAAGAGGGTCAACAAGTGAATGGAATGAAAAAGGAAAAATCAGCGTATAAGTGAGCTAAATGTCTCTATTAATGGGTTAATGAATGGAAATTATGGAAAATGTAAGTGGAAAAACATGTGACACTTGCAAGGAAAATGGTGATGATAATGCTTAGTGAAAATTCTTAGATAGCTTGTGAGTTTGGAGAGGAAAAATTGGTCGTAGAAAACCAATCATGCATAATTGGCTCCTTTCAATTCTTTGATTGCCCTGGAACCTAAAAACAAACATGGCACTAATATGGCAATAAAATGTAAGTGTGTTCGAAGAGAAGTGATCAATTTCTCTAGATATATACAAAAAAAATTGCATAATTAACAGGTTCATGACGTGTCTTTGTTTCAAATAGTTAGTCCAATTTCACAATTACGATAATAAATCCAATTTCTAAAATAAAACAATTTCCTCAATTTATGTTTGAATCATAGCATTTTATAAAGATAAAGAAATATTATTTGTGAATGTTAATGGTTCCTGCAAAACAAACCTCAATGAAAAATTCATCAATTGATCCTATGGATAAAGCGTCTTTATAGTTCTTCTTCTTTCCTGCACCATGCTTGAAAACATAATCATTAGACAGATCCAATAAATTTTGATCATTATTTTCTAATTAGAATGCATTCTTGACAAATATATCATTGAGTTAAATACAGAGCTGGAGAATTGTTGTTCAGCTGCAGAATTGTGCAATTTTTGTAGCTAAAATCCTAAACAGAAGATAAATACACACAACTATACATTTTTGTTATGAACAAATAACCAGTCCAATCTTCAAATTGATCAATGCCTCTTCCAGGAAAATTAGCAAATAAAACAATTTTTTTTAATTTTTTATTTTATTATTATTATTATTTTATTTTTTATTTTATTTTTTTGCTTCGACACTTGTGGTAAGTGAATCATCTCAAAAGTTTCCTTTTTTTTCACTTTGCTCCAATCATGAATTGAATTCCACATCAAAAAAAATTACAACATGTTTTCATGGCAATTTTTTTATTTCTTTAAACAATAAATTAATGAAATATTTACAAAACAAAAAACAAAAAATGTACATAAAGGAAAAGAAAAACACATGTACAAACTAAAATATATACATACAAATAAAAAAAAAATCATAACAAAATCTATAACTGTTATACAAAAAACACTTCATTAAACAAATAAAAAAAATAAAAAAATAAAACAAATACTATACAAAACATATACATGCATTTTAAATACTATACATAACATATAACATTAAAAAAAAACACAGCTTAACAACAAAATAAAACATAACAAAAATCAATGTAATAATAAAAACAAAATTGCCATGAAAATCGTTTCATAGTGAAGGCCATCAAATACAAATGCGAGGGCATTGATTGGTTTAGAACCAGCAACAAACAGAACTCCATATCTTAAAACCTCCAAGACCGCTGGATCTTTTGTGAATAACTTAGCAAAGGATAGCTAGGGCAATACTAGATCCTGCTCCTATCTGAAGAATATTAAGAGCAACCTTATTAATTTTGAAATATCATCAATGATTGATAATCTTCACGGTATTTTAAAATCATGGCAATTGAAGTGACTCTCATAGCCAAAGCCATAGCCAGATGAAAATGAACTTTCAACTAAATGCAAAATAGGAGTGTAGTGTATAGTAAATGATCAGGGATTCTCAATTCAATAGGCGAGGATGCCCGACGAGAGCAAATACCACAACACTTCACATAATTTCATTGGCGGATCTACCTCCTGTAGATCAGGAAAATCATATCAGGGCCGTAAATGTTGTCTGTGAATTAATTGAAAATCATTTTTTTCTCATGCAATCTACCAAATAAGGCTTTAAAGAACCCCAAATATCTCCCAATCGGTTACGAATTTGAGAAAATTACTCCTGGGTAATATAATTAACCTCGTTCTAAAAGAAACCCACGATTTATTTTTTTGAAATTCATTTTCATTTGGCTAGAAATCGTGTTTTAAAATGACATGTTGAACTACGACGCATTTCCTCTCCTTCATGTAACAAAACTTAATTGTTTCTAGATTGATTGCTAGATCTAGAGACTTGGAGTGCATTTCTTAAAGAGCATGTAATCCACATAAACAGAATTGCGCTTCTCAACAAATTCCATAACCTGTTGCTTACCTTCTCATTCCCACTGTTTTCTTGGTATTTTTCAAAGAACTCAGCTGTAGAGTGGATGCTTTTCAAAGAACTCTGTGTTGTAGTGGATGACTTGGCCCAATCTCATCATCTTTAGGATTCCCTGAATCCAATGAGACAGTCGAGAAATTGTTTTCAATATTATTCTTTTTCATTGATTTGAGTCAAAATTCACGGGCAATTAAAAACTGGAATTCGTTATTGAGTTGCTACCCAAAGTGCTTGAAACAATTCAGCAATGGATTGATTCAAGTGAAACATAAGCATAAAATAGAAAATGAATTATCTTGAAGTTGGCGACTGGGTGGAGGAGGCATATTAGCAATAATTGAAATTGGAGGATCCTAGAGCTATAATGCTACGCCATCCTATCTCTCTCTATTTCTCATTTCTTTGACACGTTTGGCATGTTGTTCATTTTTTTTAATTATCATTCTGATCATGTAATTATGTTTCGCCCGTTGCAATTCTCAAGAATAACGAAATTCCAAACACAGGATGCTGGTGAATAAGCCTTTTGCCGTCTGCACTCTTTATTCCATTTTACTTTGTGAATTTTTAAAGTATGGTTTTATTGGTTTGATATGTTTGTATATAATATACGAAAATATATTTAATATAAATATAATAATATATAAGACATAATATTCTTAAAATAATACCAATAAATAGATTGTCTAAATGACTATTTGGAGATCCGTGACGAATCCGGCGGAAAGAAAGGTAATCTGATTTTAAGCAGTAAAATGGTTTCTTAACGCATATGGATCAGCGCCCTGGAAAACTGGGACCATATGTGCAAAACCGCTATCAAACTGGGATTCCAATGAAATTGCTGCCGGATTTGACCGAAAAAACACCGCAACAAGCTTCAAAAAGCCGCGTAAGACTACGCAATCTAAGAAACATTTTAATGATTTTCCCAGTGTATATTAATACTATATTATATATACTCGAAAAAAAACGAAAATTTTCAAAAATAGAGAAATGTTTTGCAGTGATTTTTAGGAGCATGTTGGATCATTGATTTTAGTAACAATTTTCCTTTACAAGCTGCATGAGAGCCAGCATCAATTTGTCAATCTGTCATTATCTAAAATAACATGGAATAAAAAAAATTCTTTTTCCAACTTATTAAAATCAAAACATAAATTTTATAGTAAATATATGTGATTAATAAAAAAATGCAAGAAAATAAATAAAATTCTAAAAGATTATAAAGTCTAAAAACTTTAAAAAATGCAATCAAGAACTTTTAAAAAAATGCAATCAAGCTTGATTTTATTTTTCCTATTTTATCCTACTTGAAAGAATTTTATTTTTATTTTTTTAAGTATATGAATGTTTCCAGTGGAGCAATTTACAAATTAAACTTTCTAAAATGTTCATATCCAAATTTGCAAAATGTACCTGATTGTGCATGAGGACATGAAAAATAGTTTTAACCTTTAGATTTCCCGCAAAGATTTCTTGAAGAACGAATGAATGTCGTGGCGCAATCACATTTCGATACCATTCCTCAATGTAGTCCTTGTGCTCCAAAGAATTTTTAATGTGCATTCTAGATCCTTTGTCCATAAATGGTTAGTATCGATTTTTTTTATAAAAAAAATGATATGCAACTAAATGATTTATGCATTTACATGCTTTAATCATGCATCTAGGAAAAAACTGAAAAATGAACTTTAGACTGAAAGCTAGTTCCTATGCACACTTCCTCTGCAACAGTGCCAAAATGTTGAGGCAAATTAATTACCTATCATTTAATTGTCAACCCAGGGGTTTCGTAAAACTTGTGAAGCATACGTGCACTGTATATGCCAGAAATTAACTTTTAATTTAGATTAATCTAACTACAAAACCAAATAACAACTAACAAAATTCTCCTATTCTAATTCAACAATAAACTCAAAAGAAATTATAGTACAATTATAATACAGTGCGTGGAATTGAAATCTTAATCTTTAAATCTTGGAGGAATTGAAAAGCACACCACCCTTTCAGAAATGAAAGCAAAAACAATCATTCTTAACCTCTCACACAGGAAAAGATATGAAATCAAATAAAAATAAATGCTCTTAACTTCTAGGTAGAAAGAAAATGAAAACAATCAGCTCTTAACCTCTCACACAGGAAAAGATATGAAAGCAAATAAAAACAATTGCTCTTAACTTCTAGGTAGAAAGCAAATAAAAACAATCACTCTTAACCTCTCACACAGAAAAAACATATGAAATAAATAAATCTTACTCTATGAAGTCAATAAATCTTAATCTCTGAAAAATAGTAAATCTCACACATTGTAGGTGGCCAATCCAAAAGCATGAGAGATGGAAAGTTGAAAAGCTCCAAATGCAAGCATAACCGAATCAAAGTGAACATTACTCATGAGCATAGTGCCAAATCCAAATTGTATATTCAAAACATGAACATTTCCCCAACTTTACACATGCCTTTGAAAAGATAAGTATCTTCTATTTATACAAAAATATAAGAAGCTATCTCATTAATGGAGGTCCATTATTCTCTCCCTAGATCCCTAGGAAATCTCATATAGTTACAACTCAAATAGGTAATGATGAGACACATATCCTCTTTGACCTTTATCCAAATCTTCTTCCATATCTTGAAGGGAATTCGAATTTGAGAATTGGTGGCCACATAAGGGTGCCTTGGAAGATTCTAAATGACCTACACATGTCATGAAACTCAAGCCACTTTTAAGTATGAGCAAGTATATGTATTTTTTCCAAGTTTTAACCATTTAATTCACTTACAATACTAGAAAACATTAACTTTTGGAAAACACAAATGGAACCCATATAATTATAAAAATGGAGGCTAATGAAAGATTATATGGCTATGGAGTTACGACATGTGAGTGAAATGGTGACGATAAAGGTGAAAGTGGATGATATTTTGAATACAATTTGGAGGCTCTATAGAGGGAGTGAAGCTTCAAGGCTTCACCGACGCAAATTAGGCAGGGAGTTTGTTATGAAACCAGCTCAAGAAAAGATAGATCAACGCCTTATAATTCAGCCTCTTCGAGGGGGAAACCTCCTTTACCATTACATAAATGAACAATTCTTGGATGATTCAAATGACAAAACCTTCCTTCTATATATAGAGTCTAAGGAGTCACAATATAAACCAGCCAACCTAACAATAATAATATAAAGCCACAAAAATAACAATAAAGGGATTCTATGGGGCACAGTAATAACAATATGGGGGAATAGGGGCACAACAATATTAATAAGGGGTATAACTACAATAGTAATGGGGTAATCACTAGTATTATAGGGACCCAACATGCCCCTCGCCTTCAAAAAAGTGTTGTCCTCAACGCTTGAGTAGTTCTGGATACTTCTGCATAAAATTCTCATCCTCCCATGTGGAATCTTCAGCGGATAAGTTCTTCCACTTGATAAGATACTCTGAAATTGATCGATTTCGTAGCTGTCGAGTTCTTGTTTCTATGACTGCTTCTGGTTCAAATATAATTTTTCCTTCCTCATCAAGTTCTGGCAATATTGTTTGAACTGGGAGCTTGTCGCCTATAACCTTCTTTAAACATGAAACATGGAAAACTGGGTGCAATCGAGAAGCCGCAGGAAGCTCCAATTTGTATGCCATAGTACCAATCTTTTGCAACACCTTGTACGGACCATAATACTTTGGTGATAATTTATTATCCTTCTTAGCTTGCTTGAAGGACATTTGCTTATATGGTT
>APFE030661097.1:275657-287269 GCA_000404065.3 Pinus taeda | reverse complement strand
CATGAAAATGCATCTTTCTTCAATAATGTTGTTAGAGGTGCTGCTATTCTCCCATAATTCTTAACAAACTTGCAATAATACCCTGTCAACCCAAGAAATCCCCGCATATGCTTTATGGATGTGGGGATTTTCCATTCTTTAATGGCTTTAATTTTGCTAGGGTCTACCTTAACTCCTTCATGAGATACAATATGACCCAGTTATTCCACCTCTTGGACTCCAAAGAAACATTTGGATCTTTTTGCATATAATTGTTTCTCCTCCAAGAGTTGTAGCACCCTGACGACATGTTCAACATGATCCTTCCAAGACTTGTTGTAGATTAGTATATCATCAAAAAATACCAACACAGATTTTCTAAGGAATGGTTTGAAAATTGAATTCATCAAACCTTGAAATGTTGAAGGTGCATTAGTAAGGCCAAAAGGCATGACCAAAAATTGATAATGACCCTTATGAGTTCTAAATGCTATTTTCAGAATGTCTTCAATCTTCATTCTGATTTGATGATATCCTGAACGAAGATCCAACTTGGTGAAGTAAATTGATCCATGCAATTCATCCAGTAATTCATCAATGACAGTAATGGGAAACTTATTTGTGAGCTTGTTGAGCTCCCTATAATCAGGACACATGCGCCATGATCCATCCTTCTTGTGCATCAATACTACTGGAGCAGAGAAAGAACTTTGACTTGGTTGAATTATACCAACCTCTAGCATTTTTGAAACCATACGTTCAATTTCACTCTTTTGGGCATAGGGATATATGTACGGCCTGATGTTTGGAGGAACACTTCCTGGAATCAGATGAATAGCATGATCATGATCACGCATAGGTGGGAGACTTTTGGGAGTCTCAAATACCTTGGAATGATTGTCCATGACCTTTGGGAGTTTCAAATACCTTGGAATGATTAACATTTCTTTTATTCTCATCATGAGTTTCCTTTAGTACCATTTCACCCTTAGTGCCCATTTCTTGTAGCAACTTATTCATATTTATCTTTAATTCATCCATGTCTGTCTTCAAATCTATCTTCAAATCATCCATCTTATATTCTGTTCCTTTTTGTGTAAGGGACAGTTGTTGCACATGGTCTTGTAATTTTGATATATCATGTTGCATTTCTTCCTCTTCTTCATGAGTCATGCTAGAGCTTTCAGGTTCCTTACTAGGTGTTTGCATTTTCTTTCCTCGGGGCATCATTACCGATAATAATTCTCTACTATGCCCTTTGAATTCCTTCAAAATAAATTTTCAAACCAAGCTTAAGCAAAACTTTAAGAAAATCTACACACTTTTTTTCACTTTGTAGGAGCTCGATATTGCCTCTGATGTATCTCTGTACTTTCTAATCATCTAGTTCTGAATGTGTGATCTGTAGTAGCCCTTTGTGTCCTCTTTCCAATGCCACAAGTCTAACCTAAATTGGATTCTCCAAGGAAGAGTTATGCAAAATCTCGCACAGTGACTTGATTATAGACTAGTTCAGTAGAGCGAACTTGTACGACGTGCCACGAGTCACTGTTTCTACCTTTGGATCTGAAAAATGCATACACGAAACTGCAGTCCGTCCTCTTTCTGCACCTTCTTACAAAATTTCAATCCGATCCCCAAAGAGAAAGTTATGACGATTTTCCCCAGGTCACTTGTTTGGAATGTATTCAGGAGTCTACAAAAAGACCAACTTCCTCAGATCATATCTCCGCAAATATAGTGCAAAAAGCTCTAAAATTCGGACCCAAGATTCAGAGTGATTTCTTCTCAAATGGGTTTTTTTTGCGACTTCTGAAACATCACAAAAAAATGTTATAGCGAAAATTCCACGATGACCTCTTTGCAGCAGCGAAACCCTAGAATCCAAAGCTCTGATACCAAATGTTATGAAACCAGCTCAAGAAAAGATAGAAAAGATAGATCAACGCCTTATAATTCAGCCTCTTCAAAGGGGCAACCTCCTTTACATTACATAAATGAACAATTCTTGGATGATTCAAATGACAAAACCTCCTTTTCTATATAAAGAGGTCTAAGGAGTCACAATATAATCTAGCCGACCTAACACATAATAATATAAAGCCACAAAAATAACAATAGAGGGATTCTATGGGGCTCAGTAATAACAATATGGGGGCAATAGGGGCACAACAATATTAATAAGGCGTATAACTACAATAGTAATGGGGTAATCACTAGTATTATAGGGACCCAACAGAGTTCATCCGACAGGAAGAGCACATCATGAGGGATCTTTAGTATTGGGTCAGTAGCATTTTCTTGGTACAACGGGAAATAGAGATTGGTTGCATTTAATTTGGCAAAGGCAAAGTACATGGTTGCAAGTCAGGCAGCATGTGAGGCTATTTGGATGAGGAAGATCCTGGTTGGTTTGTTTGGTCAGCAAATGGATCCAACAGTGATTTATTGTGATAACCAGAGTTGTATCAAACCCTCTGAAAATCCAGTCTTTCATGATCGGTCCAAGCATATTGATATATGGTATCATCATCTCAGAGATTGTAAATTGTTGCAGATCATGTTGTTCGATTACATTCCCACAGAGGAGCAAGATGTTGACATCTTGACGAAGGCATTGTCAAGATGTAAATTCGAGTTTCAGAGAGACATGATCGGGGTAGTTGATAATCCCTTTCTTATTGAGAGGGAGTGTTGAGAAATGGAAACAATAAATTCTAACTTAATTTTTCCTTGAATTAAATTCAAATTATATTGTCATAGCAACTTAAAATTAGTTAATTAAGTTTATTAAACTTACTTAATTTAGGAAATTCGAGTTAGAAGTCTTTATGTGGTCGTGTATATTTTCTCCCTACTTTGTAGAAGCCCAGTATGAGTTAATTGTGAGTTGTAAAATAGAAGATTCAATTCATTTAAATTAGTTCTCAAACTGATTGAAAAAACTAATAGTGAGTGAATTGTTAGTGGTGTCACTAATGAACTCCACGAGTGCTACTCTAGTTAACTGAATATTTACTCATCAGAAACTCATGCATGTCAATTCTGAGAAAGACCCGGTTGAGACTAGAGTGTAGGGACATTGTGCTATTTGTTTTAGATTTTTCTGAGGCGCAATTTTGAGAGGCTTTATTTCCCTTTAAATACAAGCTATCCTCCATAGGAATTACGCATTGGAATAGAGACTTTGATAGCTTGTGAAGAGGCTAAGCTTTGGCCTTGAGCTTGCTTATGAGTTGGAGATTGAATTTGTTGAGTGTTGGGATTGTTCTAGAGATAACAAGCATTGTAATTTCATCTTGATTTTCCAGATTAATACAAAACATATAGTGGGGTTTTGATTTGTGGCTTTCGCTGGATATTTATTGTGTTATGTGCCTTTGATTCTCTTCCTCTATTGATTATTGTTTTCTCGATGTGTATGGCCTTTCGTTGTAAAGAGTAGAATTAGATTCTTATCTCTTGCTTTAGAAAATTGCATTATCTTGTGAATCTACAGGATTTTCTACACTTCATGCATTAGAGTGCCCAAGGATAGAACTCGATTACCAAGTTACAATTTTTTATTCTCGAGATTATACTAGATGTCAATCACTATTCTATATATAATCTAGAGAAATTCTTAATTCTTTGAGTAAGCCATTTTTTCCCTTTTAAAACATCACATAGTCATACAAAGCATGTTACAAGATTCTACCCACGTTAATCTTATCCAAAATCCACTTCCAATGTGTATCCATGTGCCTTTTATTCCATCATCTAGCTATATGTCTCATAATGAATTTGTATCCTAACCTAACGCATTCCTTCATCCCTTTAAGAGTATTATTTCCATACAGCATCAAATGTATATTATCTTTTTCATAATGCTTCTTATAAGAACCATTCAAAATGATGGTTATTTCAAGATCATGATGATCCACCTAATATATATGACTGCCTCTAACATAATGTTAGATAATGCCTAGATCAGAAATATGCAAAATGGTTTATCTACTTTTAAAGACTAGATCATTTCTACAAAGTAACTTAACCAAGTAGAATCTACATATGCTACTATCACATACTTCTCTCTATGATGTTATGAAAAATCAAGAGTCATTGTAAAGTAAACAACAATGCATGTTATACTAAAAGAAATATTAATCATCACACGGATATTGATAGACACTGTGCCTTCTTTAATAGTAAATATCTTTAACATCTTCTTTTTTTGGCTTCTTCTTAGGTTCCTTTGTTTCCACAATTATGTGAACCCCACTTCTTTCCTTTCTCTTATTGTTATGTTGGCTTGGATAGTCCTCCTTAAATTTTCCATATTCATTGCTCTTAATGCATTGAACCTTGGACATATCTTTCTTCTTGGAATTCTCGAACTTCCACTTCTTCGGCTTCTTGAATCAAGCTAGAAAGGCTTGATACTGTTCACCTGATCCATTGTCATCTTTTATCTTAATAATAGATTCTTCCAAAATGAATTGAGCCCACAACTCATCAAAAGGATTTGAGTATTTCTTAGAGTAGATGCTTGTTGCAAAGTTGCTCCATTCTGGTGGCAATGCATTTAATACATAGATGGCCATTTCCGAATCAAAAATTGTCTCTCCAAGCCCCTGCAAGTGATCTCTTAATTGATATATCTTCATTAGAAAGGATGTCATGTCCTCATTCTTTGATTTTTCATATTTTATAGTTTATTCCACAAGGACATTTTTTGACCTAATGTACTTACAGAGTACAAGTTCACTAAATTTTCATACATAACCTTGGAAGTTTTAAAATTTGCAACAAATGGAACATGAGGATATTTAATGGATTCAACTATAATCCTTTGTTCCCTTACTTCCCCTTTCTTGTACTTTGCTAGTTCTTGATTCTTGTCTTTGCCAAGTTTATTAATTTCCCTAGTTACATATTCCATTACCTCATGTTCTACAAGTGTCAAGTCAATCATTTTTTTTCATGATAGGAAATTTGATGTTGCAACGAGCTTTTTTCTCTCCTCGTAGAAAGAACCCATATAACCTATAGATTTAGACATAGAGTAATAATGATGCAGGAGCATCTAACCTAGGGTTGAATGTTTACTAAAGGAGTTAGTTTACTAAGTTAGAATTTAATTATTTATTATATTTTCCTATAGTTTTAGGACAGAATGAGAATTATTGTAATTAAGATAAAGTTCGAAAGTATTTTGGAAGAGTTGAGATATTTTAGGGTTAGTTAGATCTCCTCTAGAGATAAGGGATTAGGTGAGAGTTTTTATGGATCATGAGAGATTTTGTGGGAGTTTTTTTAGGATATAGAACCTACTTTGGATTCAAATCCACTTGTATAAATCTCTGTGAGCCATCCCCTTTCTTGTACTTTGCTAGTTCATGAGTCTTGTCTTTGCAAGGTTCATTAATTTCCCCAATTACATATTCCATTACCTCATGTTCTACAAGTGTCACCTCAATCATTTTTTTTTCATGATAGGAAATTTGATGTTGCAACGAGCTTATTTCTCTCTTTGTAGAAAGAACCATATAACCTATAGATTTAGACATAGAGTAATAATGATGCAAGAGCATCTAACCTAAGGTTGAATGTTTACTAAAGGAGTTAGTTTACTAAGTTAGAATTTAATTATTTATTATATTTTCTTATAGTTTTAGAACAGAATGAGAATTATTGTAATTAAGATAAAGTTCGAGAGTATTTTGGAAGAGTTGAGATATTTTAGGGTTAATTAGATCTCATCTAGAGATAAGGATTAGTTTAGAGTTTTTATGGATCATGAGAAATTTTGTGAGAGTGTTTTTAGGATATAGAACCTACTTTGATTTAGATCCACTTGTATATAAATCTAGATGAGCCATGAGGAATGTAATGTAAGAATAAGAGTTTGGAATGAGAGGCTAATGATTAGACCAATTATTCTCTTATACATATTTTTATTCTTTAATAAATTATTTATGAATATTTGTATGCATTCGTTTTGCGTGGATTTTAGTTTTATGTTGTGTGATAATTATTAATGTGCATGCCCTATGACCTGCGACATCATTTTTGGTGTTAGAGTAGGAATTTTCCTGGGGTAGATGAACAGGTAGAAAATTATTGCATTAAGAATGGTTGTTACGTTGATGATTGCAGTTGATATTGTTGAATTCACTGCATAAATGATTAGTGCATGAAAGAAACGTGTGTGTGAAGGAGAATCCAAGTGGAGGAAGAGAACATCTGCGTAAAGGAAACCTTCCTGTGCGAGAGCTGTGCCAAGTAAAATTGTTTGTTGAGGGAAAAACAGGCCCAGCAAGAAGACATGGGAGAAGATCGTTGTTGAGATCACCGTGTTTAAGGAAATTTAAATAGTAGAGAGTCATTCAAGAGGGTAAATTGGAAAGACTGTGTGGAGATCATGATCGTAATTTGAATGTTAAACCGTGGATATTGTGCTCTCGAATTCAAAGGGAGTGTCAAATCGTGTTTGTTGCATTGCTTGCATATCTTGTTAGGGGTTTCCATTTGAAATGAATTACCCTAGAAGACGGCGTGTCCTATTGTCTACGGTGGATGTGTGGTGTTAGACGGTTAGGGGTTTCCATTTGAAATGAATTACCCTAGAAGACGGGGTGTCCTATTGTCTACGGTGGATGTGTGGTGTTAGACGATTAAACAAAGTTTGATCGTTGATGGTTGGAAGCGGAATCGTTGATCGTTGGAAGCCTATTGTCTACGGTGGATGTGTGGTGTTAGACGATTGAACAAAGTTTGATCGTTGATGGTTGGAAGCGGAATCGTTGATCGTTGGAAGCCGGTTGATCGTTGGAAGCCGAACGATTAAAAGCAGTTTTCCTGTCATTCTCCTGTTGTATTCCTTCTGCCCTTGCGAGCTGCTTAGTTTATTCCTGGTTAAGTTCATCATTTCGACCTTTTACGGGTCATCTCATTTGCCCAGTTTCTAGCTCACTAATTTTCGGTTCAAAGGTTTTATCAGAGCTCCACGGCTGTTTGCAGGGCATTTCATGTTTGCAGGGCATTTCAAGTTCTCAGGGCGGAATTCGACCTATCCGTTATCCACCAGGTTGGCAATAACTAACCCTTTAGCCACATTTTTCGGATCTACAAAAACCCTGTTTAAATTTCTGTATTTCAGGCTCTGAATTGATCACGGTAGAACAGATTCCTTCATTTTATATATTTAATCAGGCTTGACGGGGATTACTTCTGGGTTTATCGTTATTTTGTTTTAAATGCTAGTATGGATGGATTTGAATCATTGGCCCTTATTTCCTTTCTTTGGGTTCAGATCATTCAAGCCTTTAGTTCGCTCGACCAGGATGCCTCAAATTCAGTACTCAGAAATACGCTGATGATACTTATGAATACAGGTTTGTAACTCAGAGCTTGCACTATTTTTTTTGTTAAATAAAATATTTGTTTTGCTTTTTGGCTGGATGGTGGACTTTCAGATCCACTTAACGAACCGCATACTACATCTATCATTTGACAACCTCCTATTGATTTAACCCTATACATACATACAATTGCAGTTGCCCTTCATTGCCACTGTAATTTGGAGCCTGGTTCTTTATTATTCAAAGAAAACGCTCTACCTGTAAACTCCTTCAATGCACTTTCATTCACTTGGCAGAACATATTCTCCCATCCATGGGGTTTGATGGCCCTGTTGCGAAGGCCTGGAGCTCGATCTTGGGACACAACATTCCTAGACTCTTTCCAATCCACAACATACGCAGACACCCTCCTCCGAAACTTAGCCTTGAATTCACTCCAAGCCTGGTACTTGTAGTGATTGATCACTGTCCTCTGGGCCTTCACATACACTGTTCTGTATGCCTTCTTCAACTGAAAGCGGTGTATTACATTGAGCAACTTAGGAGAGGCAGCTTCCAAAAGAAGTATGGATTTTAGCGCTTCAGCGTCCTTTCCCTGCAAGTGTACCCTTGAGTAACCCCTCTCTGCGGGTGCTCCCGAAGGCCCGAGGGTCCAAAATTTCTGCATCTCAAAGCAAATCACTTGTACTTCGATTTTCTATATGTGAGCAAATCACTTGTACTTGTGCATGCAAGCGATTTTCGGTTATCTGTCATTGATTGATTGAACAATGAAAACTGGCGGACTGATCACTTGACGAACAGATGCTGGAATGAATTGAAAGGCATCGGGCCGGGATCAATAAATTTCCCCCAGACAGATCTAAACGCTACAGCATTAGCATTTCGTGCGCTTCGACTGCACCGATATAGTAACATATCCTCAGGTATTAGATGGTGACTACATGCATGCAATTAATTGTTAATTGTTCTGTTTGTTTAGGTTAGGTAAGAATGTTCATATAAATGAAATCTACAGGTGATTTTATTTCAAGTCGTACAAATTTAATCTCATGCTTCATGATCAGGTGTCTTCGAGAATTTCAAAGGTGAGAATGGGCACTTCTTCTGCAGTTCCGATTACACTGTTGAAAACGACGGTGGAGGACATAAACGACTGAGAAGCATGGTGTCGTTACTTCGAGCGTCAAACATATCATTTACGGGAGAAAAAGTGATGGACGAGGCAACTGCGTTCACGACAGATTATCTAAACAAAGTTTTATTAGAAAGGGAGGCAACCGACGTCGATCCAAGCCTTTTCAGCGAGGTACACATTTTCGCTGCCTATAGGAAAACAGAACATGATTATGCTTCTTCACTCTCCTGATTTGATTTTTTTTATTAACATTCTCTTCTCCAGGTAAAATACGCATTGGAGTTTCTATGGTATTGCAGTCCGCCAAGATGGGAGGCAAGGAACTTTATCGAAATATATCGACAAAGCTATTCCTGGCTCAAGTAATTAATAACTTTGTTGATAAGTTTTGGAGAGTGGCGCAAAATTTTGCTCTGACGTACCAATCTTGATTAATTTGCTTTGCTACTCGGATGGTATTTTAGGTTGAATATTAACCAAAAAATTCTCGAGTTGGCAATACTGGATTTCAACATTCTGCAGTCGGTACACCAGAAAGAGATACAGCTAATATCAAGGTGTCATAATTAATACTGAATGCTATATCCATATAAGAACTTTGCGTTGATTGTGAATCGATCAGATGACAACGGTTCCCTCTATGACTACGTACAGCGCAGATGGTGGAGAGACAAAGACGTAGCAGAGGTGGATTTTTTAGGAAGCGTCACGTGGAATATTACTTTGTCGATGTCATTGGCATTTTTCTCAAAGTAGAATCGCCTTCGTAAAAACAACTATAATCATGAATATTCTAGACGGCCTGTACGACACTGACGGAACACTGGACGAACTCAGACTCTTCACAGACGCATTGAAACGGTGAATACTATTCAAATTGCAAACATTTACATTTTCTAACAAATAGAATTTCTTTCCTTCTTTCCTTCAAAATCCTCTTGGATTTCTTTTTTGTTTGTTTTGCTTATGATTGTTGAGGCCACTTACAGGACCTTTCCTTTATAGAAACGTTTCCAGAATCCCTCAAAATGGCGTTCAAATTCATCATCAACACATGGAATGACTTGACTGCTCAAGTTGCGAAAATGCAAGGTCGGGATATGTCAGCCTTCATACAAAAACATGGGTTACTTGTTTGTTAAGATGTAAAGGATTATTATTACGCCTTAAGGCGTTTCCATTTGAAATGAATTACCCTAGCAGATTATCATATCCACAACTATGTGGTCTTCCCTAAATTTTCACAACGTGTCTTGCCACATCGTCACGATCTTGCTACATGCGACTGTCCATATTGGCCCCTTCTACCCCTACCATTTGTCAGTGTCAAATTTAAAGTCGGTGAATGATTGTTCAAAATATATTTCTCCTGTGTCACCTAAGTTGTTATGATTGGCAATCGCAGATTGCATTGGCTTCGATGGGTGTGATACTTTTATAATTCAGAGACATGAAATTTCCAAGCGCCATGTCACATTAAAATTTTAAATAGGACTTTTCCAACAACCTTGTGAAATATTTATTTCCTACCATCCAACTGCAATACATTGATTCTCCAATTTTAAATAGGCCTTCTTCAACAACAACATTATGAAATATTTATTTCCCTCAATCAAACTACTGCAGTACATCAATTCTCCATTTTATGGCAAGTTTTTGTTTATCTTTTAATTGCAAATCTAAGTTTGTAGCAAGCTTTGAATGTATTTCTAGTGTTCTTTATTCTTTTTTCATCGAAATGGGGAACATTTAGAGGAGGATGTGTCTTTGATGGACAACGTCCTCGATCGTTAAAAACCTTTGTGGGCATGTCTCCTCTTCTTTTTATTTGAATGAAAAGAAATCCAAGAAGCTTGAGCCATCTTCAATTTCATCTTCGATAGAATGTCTTTTGGCCACATGAAGCCTATCCATATTCTTTTCTATGGAAATGCTTCAATGTATTGGAAACTCATGTCACTTTACACTAGATAATAGGTTCACTGTCTTTTTTGAGAGAATTATGTGGTTGCAGGATAAGCATTTGTTTCCCTTGATTTTTGTTGCATTTTGTCGATTTATTTGGGAAAATGTAGGATTACATGCTAGAAGCAAGGAATTTCTACCAAGACATGGATCAAATGGTTGTGTATAGGAAAGTGCGATGACATGGGTAAACTAGATCAATTAAAACATTGATATATTCTGAGGTAGAATTTTCTTTCTTATTTTTTTGGTACCCATTTGAGGTAAACAAATGACTATCTCTAAATTTAGCTATCTGGTAATGTTTTCATTTTTCTCAGCAACTTCTGCATAGTCCAAAGGGCAGATTGGTTCTGAATTTAGATTTATTACTCACAGAGAGATTAAACTATTGCTTACTCGTCTCTACCTCTAATGTTACTGGATAAGAAGTAAGAAGGAACTAGATCAATTGCTTTCATTCGATCAACATGCTATGTATTCAGTCGTGGCAATGAAAAATAAGCAAACAAAGTTCAATGCATGGAGTTTACTGGTGCATAAGTAGTCTTGCTTCTTTCGATACTAATATTGTATTTGCACGAGGTGGCAACCGAGGTGGCAACTTCGTTGTAAACAACAAAGAGGATGTGTAACAATTGGTTATAGTTTAAGAGTGATAAGTCGTGTGAAAGCAACACCATGTAACTTGATTGGATTCACTTACCATAATTAATAGCATTGGTTCATACTTCTTACTTAACTGAAAGATTTTACTTAGAGTATAAGACTAGCCAGCTTGATAAAACTAATTGAATACACACACTATGCTAATCATAATAGTGTAGTATGCTTTGTTCGTAATCAATATCTTAACCAACCTCAAAGATCCGAAGATCTGATTTACACATAATATTTTGCACCTCTTGTAACTTTTTTAAAGATCTGATGTAACATTTTGAAAGATCTGATTTACACAGAATATTTTACACCTCGTATAACTTGCAACAACACTACTAAAGCAAGTGTAGGTGCAATTTTCGACTGGGCAGGGACTTGTTGCTTGCAACATCTTTTGTTTATTTTTTAAATGATTAATGGGAGTTATTTTTTAAATTACTAATGGGAGTTATCCATTCTATTTATTTTTTAAATGACTAGTGGGAGTTATCCATTTTATGTTGAGTGTGTATGGAATATGTTAGTGA
>APFE030661097.1:240729-263299 GCA_000404065.3 Pinus taeda | reverse complement strand
ATCATTATTTTGCAGTTCAAGAGTGAAGAGTTTAATCATAAGTTGGACGACTTCAAGTGCAGAATGTGAGTCATATAGTTCTTTCAGCTTTGTAAAGCTTCAAAGGCAGTTGAATATGATGAAATGTGGCGACTCACCTCCTTATTTACAAATGCTACGATTAATGCATATGCTTTGTTGTTCTTGTTTTCCCAAATGGCGAGCTCTTTCTCTGAGGTAGGATTTTCTGGGTCACTGTCTCCTTCTCCGACACACACTCCTTTCCACAACTCATTGAAGATGAGGGTGTGTTGTATCATCGGGGACCAATCAGGATAGTTCTCCTTGCCAGTGAGAACTATTCCCACCATAGAGATGATTGAATGCATTCTGTGAAAAAAAAAAATAGCTTCTGCTGATAGAATAATACTTCTAATGGCAAAAAGAATGTGCTTTTGTGGAGGGAAAGAAAAACTTTTGCTGCTAAAAAAATGATTCTGAGACGAATGCTGATAACATGTTACTACTGTAACATATATCACCACATATATATCACTGCATAAACAATTGAACGCTTTGTTTAAACGTTGTAATATGTATCACATCATATACATAAATAGTTGAGCGCTTTGTGTTAAACGTCGCCCTTTACTACGAAGCTTCAATGATGGCTTCCGAATTGGAAGCTGCCTTTATGCGCCAACACTTAAACTTATAAGCATAAATCGAATGCAAACACAACTTATCACCTGGCTTCAGTTTCGCAGCATGGGTTAAGAAGGCTCAATCACATGATATGAAGCTGTAGAATATTGTAAATATGTCGCGGATTTCGGTAACTACATGTTAATCGTGAACAATGATCTAAAACATACAATAAAACACACTATAATCAAGATCCACGGAGTCTCCAAACACTGGTCTGTTGTAAGTCTCTTTGCAGTAGAAAATATCATTCTCACCGCTAAATTTCGCTACCATAGTTATAGGCAATCAGGAGAAAAACCATCATCGCGCAATTGAAACAGAAATGCTAGCGAGGGTTCGGCTATTCGCTTACGTAAACCTGGTGATGACTGTGAGACTGAAGCTCACTTGCATAAATCAAGTAATGATACCATGCCAAAAGCTTCTATTACAATGTCTACAGGTAGTGGGAGAGAATTGAAAAATCCCACAGATGCACGAGTTAGCTCCTCTGGTGATGTTCCTGATGTTCCATTATCAGTCAACAGTTTTGGATCTCAAAGACGCCACAGAGACACCAACAGCGTTTCACATATATTCCTTAACAAACCAGATCTTACATTAAGGCTTTGAAACAAATAACCAGGTATGCGGAGGGATACAATAACTATAGTCATACCACAGTCAGATATTCATTCACCAAAAATGAAAATGCAAATACCATACAGCATTTCAAAAAATCAAGGGTTTCAATCGCGCAGTTTGAATACCATGTCAGGCGTTAGTTCAATGTTCACAGCCTCATCGAACCATGTCAGAAGCCAGCGTTCAATACGCAGCCTCTTCAAACGTTCACCATGCTTCTGATGCGCATACCATGATAGTTTAACGCATGTCAGGCAGAAGGCAGTGAGCAGAGGACAGAGGAGTTACAAGGCATGCCAAAAAAAGAACCTGGGACCTGTGCTCTGATACCATGTCAGGCCAGGATTAACTCCAGAAAAACAGATACGATTATTTCATTAGGTAGCTATTGTTATATACACATGAATGTGACTGATCAGTTCATCTTCTTGATCATTGTTCACATTCCAGAAGATTAGGTGTCAACACTATCTAAAGGCTTCCTATCCTTTCACAGACTCTGTCTTAGGACTTGAATTCCTACGAAAACATATAGACTTTAAAAACCTAGGAATATGGCCACTTTAGGTTCTCACCAGAGCTCTCACTCTGTTCAACATCTGAATCCTCTGAAAGTTCTTCTTCATAATTCCCTGATGAAAAATTAAACATTCACATGAATGAATGTGACTACACTGATTCAGAGAACTCTCAGTGTGAATCAAGCACTAAATCAAAAATCTCATCTGATGAAAACCATGTTTCTCAGCCAAAGGAGAAGGTTCTAATGGCACAAAGCATAGACAATGCAGAAATAAAGCTACTTGCCCATATCAGAACATTGGGAGAAGGAGAAATGAAGGAAAAGTTACTAGAAACTTTTCTAAGCACAATGCACAAAAATGAAGGGAGCAGTAGCAAGACTGCCTCTAAAACTGAACCAAAGCCATTATTCATCGATGCCTCATTTGAAAGAAATACAAGATATTTCCAAAGAAGCCAACAGAAATCTAAGACCAGAGCCCTCACATTAGGAGAAGTCGACCAAGAGATTCATCATCTCAAAAAATAGATTGTCTCTCTAAAAGCACGGGTCTTTGAGTTAGAAAAAGGGAAGAAAACTGAGGATGCATATGATAAATACTACACTAACCCAAATATTGAAATATTTGAAGAAAAAATGATGATACTATAGGATTCACCGACTATGAGAGTAATGGCTATCCAGTATCAGCAACATCATGTTATGCTAGATATCTGTATAAATGGTGAAATGTTTTCCCTAAGAACACTTATTAACTCCAGGGCAGATGTCAATATTCTGAATTCAAAAATAGTACCTGCAAAGTACTGGGTAAAATCTTTTAGAAAAGTGATTGGGTTAGGAAACAAAGATCTACTGTATGAAGTCCCTTAGGTCTCTATTTGCTTTAAAGAGCATTGCATCAAATTAAAATTTGTTGTTGTAGACATTCTTGTTGACTGTATTTTGGGGAATGTATTTTTAGCAGCTGTGGAGCCACATGGATCAGCCAGATTGAAAAATGGAAAGGCTGGTTATTTTATATATGTACCAAGCTGAGATGGAAAATTACAAATAATCAAGTTACCCTTTGTCTCTACTTCCAAGGTGTCTACTATGGTACAAGCAATGCAGCAGATCGAAAAGGAAAAAAATAAAATTGAAGAGCTCAAGGAGCTAAAGACCACCATAAAGATAGGAGACTATCTTCAGACTCTTATAATTAAACAAAAGATCTCAACTCTGAGATCACAGATAGAAAAAGAATGTTGTGTTGAAGAACCAAATGCGTTTTGGCATAGAAAACAACATTGTGTAGAATTTTCCTACAAAGATATGTATGAAGGGAAACCCTGCAAGAGCAGAGCAATCCCTATGAACAAGGAATATAGAGATCTCTGTCAAAAAGAGATAAAAAGACTCCTGGAAAGAAGATTGATTAGAGAATCCAGCAGTCCTTGGAACTGTTATGGTTTTTATGTTAATAAACATTCAAAACAGTTAAAAGGTATTCCAAGATTGGTCATAAACTATAAACCTATTAATACTGTCCTCTCAGATGATACTTACCCCAATCCTCACAAAGGAAATATTCTAGCAAGAATAGCAGGGGCTAAAGTATTTTCTAAATTTGATATGAAATCAAGATTTTGGCAGGTGGCAATTAATGAAGATGATAAGTTTAAGACTGCTATCAGTGTCTCAGCAGGACACTATGAATGGAATGACATGCCTTTCGGACTAAAGTACGCCCCCTCCAAATTCCATAAGGTTATGGATAATATTTTTCAAGCCATATTTTGATTGGTTACTAGTATACATTTATGATATACTTATATTTTCTAAAAACGTCCATGATCACTTTAAACATATTCAGAAATTTGTACAACTTGTCAAAACCAATGAATTGGTTCTTAGCAAGAAAAATATTGAATTATTTCAAACAAGTATCAAATTTCTTGGCCATACAATTAAAAATGGGCAGACCACTCTGCAAAAACATGCTCTAGAATTTGCTGATAAATTTTCAGATATTATCATTGACAAAACTCAATTATAGAGATTCTTGAGATGTTTAAACTATGTAAGAAGCTTTTACAAAGATTGCGCCAAAGATAGATTATTACTCAACAGAAGACTGCAAAAACATCCAGAACCTTGGCCCACAGTGAAGTTGTCAGGAGAATTAAAATGAAGGTAAAAACTCTTCCTATTCTTCATGTCGCTGATGAACATTCTTTCAAAATTGCTGAAACAAATGCCAATAATGAAGGGTGGGGAGGAATTTTGAAGCAAAAGAAAGAAGGAAAAGAACATATAGTTCGGTTTGTCTAAGGGACATGGAGCCCACCTGAGAAAAACTATTCTACTATAGAAAAAGAGGTCAAAGCAGCATGGAACTGCACTGATAAATTTGATATCCACCTGATACACAAAAAGTTTCTCTTAAGAACAGATGCCTCTGCACTAAAGAAAGTCCTTAGTAAAGCTATAAAGAAAGCAGGAAAAGCTAATTTCGCAAGGTGGCAAGCTCTATTTGCAAATTTCGACTATGAAGTCGAACACATCAAAGGCAAAAAGGATTGTCTACTTTCCTAAGCAGAGAAAATTTAAATCAGAAAGACACTGCCATGCTAATAGTAACAGAATGGGACCCTTCCCAACATACAGAGACTCTGAGAAGTATTTCTGAAACACAGTATTGTGAAGAATACTGTTCCAAATGGAAACCAACATGGCAGCTAAGAAACACAAAAGTGCTCGATGCAAATTTGCAACCTCATTCAGATATTCAGCACTTAGTACCTGAAAGGAAAGTCTACCCCAAAGGTAGCAAATGGATACACGACATAGTGTATCATAAGAGTATGATGGTTGCACATTTCGCTGAAGAATACCTAAGCCAAAATTTTAGAGATATCACTGTGATGTGGACAGAAGGAAGCAACCACAGGAGAATCTTCCACAAATATCTTGCTATAAATCACACCAGATGGCTGGGATGGTACGACATGCTAGAAATGTGGCCATAGGGTAATCCAAGCATTGCCTTCCCAGATACCATTTACAACTTTTCAGACTACAAAAAGTTTTGGTGGGACATCATGAATGTAGATGGAAAAAACGAAACTCACTACACAAAAGTAAAATTTGGGGTCACAGGGACCACACAAAGACAACGACAAGGTGAATGGCTACAAAAATGGTGGAATGATTTCAGCCTCAACAAGACTGATGTGGATCCTCTTTTCTTCCAGTGTGACTTTCCTTATTATTATACCATAAAAGTATGGAATAAGTTTGAAATTCTGTGTGTATGAAAAAGGTGTTGTAAGTTTTATTCACCAAGTGGATTGTATTTCGATTCAAAGGTTCAAGTTATTCTAAGTATCATGGTGAATAAAATAAAGTGTTGATTGGAGCTTCAATTAAAAGTGATGGAGGTGAGAAGATAAGTGGAATATGAAAGAAAGTTGAAAATAAAGCTTTGTAAAAAAAATTTGAGGTAAAAGTCAACTCACAAGTGAATTTGAGAGTTTAAGTTGGAGTAGTTAAAATTTGAGTTATTGTATAAAAGGTTGCATTTTCGGTTGTACTCAACAACTAAGGTCCATTGATGTAAAGAGTTAATGTTAAATTAGAAGTCTGGAATTAAAGAGTCATAAGTCAAGTTTGAGTCGTTAATTGTAATGGGGTGCATGATCAATGGACCCTGACAACCAAAAGTCTAGTCGATGTACTTGCAACAATTGCAGATGATTAGAACAGAAATTGTAGCAACAACAAGATAGTGATGTAGCCAAAGAAAGAAACAAAAGTTCTCAGTAAGTAGGTGAAGCAGCCAAAGGAGAAAGGAGCACTCAAAAAGAAGGTTCAAGTGGAATGAACCATTGGCCAAGTTTAGAGGAAGTAACTTGGCAACGGGTTATTTCAATTTCAGTTTATAGTGAACAAGGTGAATTTCACGGAAGGAGAAAGAAGATGGTTGTGGATAGTCATTTGCAGAATTTAGATAAAATCCATAGTGATGCCATAGAAGCTAGCATAAATGATGAAGAATTTGAGAAAGAGATTGTTGATTTGAATGCACGAATTAATGTGTTGATGGAACTGTTACAGAATCAAAAACATGGATGGATAATAAAGAGGACAGCTAGATGGCCAATTAAGCAGTTGATTGCAAGAAGGCAGGAGCACAAGTTGAAAATTTTGATAAGGGAATCGGAAACACTCCAGTTAACCAATATGAATGTATGCATATGTGAACCAGAACAAGGATCGATGCTTGGTGAGGACGATGATGATGTTGAAATGAAATATGTTTATATTAACGTTGGTTTGATTCCCACAAATGGCGCCACAAATTGTTTAGAAGATCAACATAAAGACTTGAGGACAACATCATTTGTCGAGACTATAAAGCCTTGTGTCTTTAAATCTCACAATTGGTGTGTGGATGCAAGATGTGTTGCAGATGATGGACAAGACACTAATTCTATTTCATGCAGGGATGAAGACCAGCCCCTTGAAATGATTTCTGAAAGAGATCGTAACATGCTAATGAAATGTGAATAAGAACTACAATTGCTAGAGAAGATGTTGATGGAACCTGAATCCAATCAAGTTGTTGATAATGAAGAGAAATATTCAAGTAGTAAAAATGTGGAACCTGAGATAAAATGTAATTTGCAATTTAATATTAAAGATGATAAATTCATATTCCAAGCTAGTAACAGTAAATTTCAGTCAGAAACTAGATTGGATATTGAAATTGAATAATTAAGGAAAATGATAGAAAAAACACTTAAACCAAGATATTACAAGATTAGGCAAAAGGACAACAACAGCGTACATTTGACTACATAAGTACACATCAACAAATAGGGAGGAGCATTACAGCATAAATTTTGGAATCATGGAAGGCAGAAAAAGACAACAACAGAAGGCAACAATATGACAAAGTACATGATCAACAACAAGCTAAAGTTTTGGATCCATGAGGAGTTTTATCAACTTATAAAGACATATGGTCGAGAGACCATGATTTTCTTTTACCTCGGGAGTCTGATGTAGGAGCATCTAACCTAGGGTTGAATTTTTACTAAAGGAGTTAGTTTCCTAAGTTAGGATTTAATTATTTATCGTATTTTTCTATAGTTTTAGGAGAGAATGGGAATTGTTGTAATTAAGAGAAACTTCGAGAGTATTTTAGAAGAGTTGAGAGATTTGAGGGTTAGTTAGATGTCATCTAGAGATAAGGGATTAGGTGAGAGTTTTTATGGATCATAAGAGATATTGTGGAGTTTTTTTAGGATCTAAACCCTACTTTGGGTTCAGATCCACTTGTATAAACCTAGGTGATCCATGAGGAATGTAAGGTAGGAAGGAGAGTGAGGAATGAGAGGCCAATGGTTAGGCAAATAATTCTCTTGTAAATATTTTTATTCGTTAATAAATTATTTCTGGATATTTATATGCATTCATTGTGTGTGGATTTTAGTTTTATGTTGTGAGATAATTATTAATTTGTAGGCCCCATGACCTGTGACATCAAATAATATGATACTTACTTGATAAATAAGATTATCCTGTTCCTTGATGATGTCTCCAAACTTAATTGATGCCCTAAGGACGTTTGAAGAAACTTTAATAATGTCCTTGAAATATGTTTCCAAGGATTCCTCCAACAACAACTTTCAAGAGTGATGAATGATACCCAGATCGTTTTGATACTACCTTCGAAGATGCCTTCCAACGAGCCTTTAAACAGATCTCCTTCTCTCAACGGACAACCTTTCTTGTGGTCTTCCTCTCAGCCTTCCTTTGATGATAGATTGATGTAGTCTTGATCTTCTTCAAGGTAGAAACCCTTCTTCCTGATCAATAGGTATTCTACTTCTTTTCTTCCACGGATGATTCCCCTTGACAAGGAAACCCTTATTTGTGTCCACAAGACGATCCTTCTAGTTGCCTTCTTGTTCACCTTAGCTCTGATACCATGTTGGAAAAATTCAAAAGTGGCAGCGCATTAAATTAATTTTCCTTAACCTTGATAGTTGCTTGTGAACTGTGTTAGTCTTCTTGTGTTCTTTATTTAGATATTTTCATCAAACAAATATCAACAACAAAAATAGTAGCAACAGAGGACATAGAAATTAGGCTCTTAGCCATGGAAAAACCCAGAAAACTCTTATCTTCTTATAAAATTTGCTTCCAATGAGAAACAGAGACCCAAACCCTAGACTAAGTCGTCCTCCAAGTTGCAAGTCATCCCTTCCAATAAGTCCTTCTATTGATCTAATACCAACCAACTTCAAACTCTAACTTCGACCTGCTGGCTTCAAGACAACTACTTCAACCTGCAACTTCAGCCCTGTAGTTGTTGTAAAAACCCTAGCTCAACTCCTCAAGAGGTCTTCCTTGATCAAGCCAGCTTCTTCTAAGGTCAACAAAGTCAAAACAAAATATATTGTTCTTCCAACTCTTAATCCTACAAATCGTCCTACTGTAACTCGAACCTACAATTTTAGCCTTCTTGGAAGCTACAGAAACCATAATCCTTCACACGTGTGAGAGAGATAGAGTCCAAAAACAAGATTTTCATCCTTTGTTTCTTCTAAACCTTTGTTATATTCCTCTCCTGCTTCCTAGCTATAAATTGAACATCCTTCTTGAAATCGAACTTATGAGTGAGTGAATCGAAAATGAGGTCAAACTGCTTGTATTTATAGCCTTCAAAGGGGTCGAATTTCCTCCTTTAGGCTGACTTGAAGCTACCAGAGCCGACTTGTACTTTTGAAATTTTCAAGACGTTTTAGACTCAAAAATAATTATTTTGCAAGATACATTTTTCCAGGAAGGGTCTTATAAACATAATGTTGCCTCTTTTGACTGATGACAATATATCCTATGAACTAACAAACCTTAGAAGCATGAAGAACATGCTTTTACCTCGACTATCATCAAAAATGAGCATGAAACCCATGCTTTAAAATAATAACTTTTTCTTTTCTTATTTTGTTTGTTACATAACATACATATTGAAATGAGTACAATGACAATTATGAAGACCAAAACTAGCTACATTTTCAACAAGAAACTTGTCATTAATGATAATGGTTGTAATAAATATAGCAAAAATCATAAGAATACCTCCAAGGGTGATCAGCACTATAGAAATTTGATAGAATTGCAACCGCTCAAGAAATTTAATCTAAAATCATGAGACACAATTCTACTCTACTGATCTATGGAATGAAATTCACAATTTAGAAAAACATGCATATACATGAAATAAGAAAAACCACAAATACACAGTGATTTCTAGGGGAACCCAACTAGGAAAAAAACCTCAAGCCTTTTTACATTAATCAGGTGAATAGATAATCTATTACAATTGCTAGATCCAGCTCTCAACTCAACCTTCAAAAGAATAATTGTTCTCTCTACTCATTGAACAACTCTGGCCAACACTTATGCAAATACCACCTCACCTAACCTCCAATTTCCTTGCAAAATTCCTAAGGAAATTAGCCCCTATTTTTTAGGAATTTTCCTCCAATTGATTTTGCAATTCCAAAGGATTGATCATCTGACTGCATGCAACACTTGTATACTCAAACTAGTTTGCAAATGCTTGTTACAATGTCCTGTCATCTCCACTTCGGCTGAGGAACTCGAATTATCTGCATGCACCAACTATTTTAGGTTGGTCGATTAGTTAACTAACATATCTCTGAGTTAGATAGTTATCCCACTGCACAACTGACCTTCAATTGAGTTTAAGAATAGTTAGACGTTAGTTTACTGAATACAGCTGAAAATAATTGAATTAGATTACTAAAATTTAGCAATCACACATGCATAACTGAACTCCAAGCCCTCTAACTCGAATTTACTGAGCTAACTGAGTGACAAGATCCATGTCACACTATTTAATTGTCTCCAAGTTGTTCTACTGATGCAGAAATTTGATTTATTCAATTTGACTAACAATAAAATCAAATTAAGCCTTTCGTTCCATATTTTTTCAACACTCCTCTTAGCAAGAAAGGGATTTTCCACCACCCCTATCCTGCACCTGTGGAATTCGAATTTATCTCTTGGTGATGTCTTTGTCAAGATGTCAACATATTGCTCCTTAGTTGGAATGTATTGTAACAACATAACTCTTCTCTGCACACGGACCCACAAATGATGATATCGTATATCAATGTTCTTGGACCTATCATGAAATATCGAATTCTCAGAGAGGTTAATGCAACTCTGATAATCACCATATATCATTGTCGGATCCATCTCTTGACTAAATAGTCCCACAAGTATTTTCCTCATCTAGATTACTTCACATGTTGCTTGACTTGTAGCCATGTATTCAACCTCTCCTGAGTTGAGTGCCACAGACCTCTGCTTCCTATTGTACTAGGAAATAGTTTTGGAACCAACACTGAAGATAACACCTAATGCAATTTTGCTATCGGATAGACTCCACACCCAATCTGTATCAGTGAAGCCTTGCAGCTTCACTCCCTTTGTCTATTTGTACCATAATCCATATTGGGTAGTGCCAATGAGGTATCGTAACAAATGATTTATTTCCTTCCAATATAATTTGGTAGGCCTCACCATAGCTTGGTTGAGTTAGTTGACTGCATAGCATGTCGAGTCGTTTTTTCACAAGATACATCAGTGAACCCACAAGCTTCCTGTAAATGGTAGCATCAACTTCCTCACCTAAAAAGGCATACTCCTTCCACCAGTTTGTAGCTAGCGGTGTGTCCATGGGCTTACAATTCTCCATGTGAAATCTCCCAAGTATCTTGGTAGCATAATTTCCTTGAGACACAAACAATTCACCATCACCCTACTATACTTCCATCCCGAGGAATTAATGCATGGGGCCCATGTGTTTCATCTCAAATTCCCTTGTAAGATCCTCTTTGCAAGAGCGGATCAACTGCTCATCACCATTCAATATTAAATCATCAACATACAAAACAAGAATAAGAAACTTACCATCTACCACAATGTGATAGAGATTCACATCTGCTTCACTTTTGGTGAAGCCCAGTCCTCTGAGATAATTGTCGATCTAAGTGTACCATGCTCAGGGCGCATGTTTGAGACCATAAAATGCTCTCTTGATTCTACACACATGTGACTTTCGATCATATGTCTCAAATCCTTCTCGTTTCTCTATGTAAATTTCCTCTTAAACAACATTATTGAGAAAGGTGATCTTCACATCCATCTAGTGGATTTTCCACCCCATCTGCGCAGCCAATGATAGAATGGATCTAATTGGGTAATATATTGAAACGAGTGCAAACGTTTCTTCATAGTCCACTCCTATCTGAGAAAATCCTTTGGCCAAAAATCTCACCTCGTATTTGTCAATGCTCCCGTATTTTGCATGCTTCACTGTGTAGATCCATCTTGAACCAACCACTAATTTCCCTTCCGGTCTCAGAACCACCTCCCATACATTATTCTTAATGATGGATTCTTATTCTTCCACCATGGCATCAACCCAAACAGGTTGAGCAACAAATTCCACAAATGAAAGCTTTGTCTCAATGATCTTTTTCATTAGATCCATGTACCAAGTGTACCTATCATGTGACCTCCTCTACCTGCGTTGTGATGTGGGGGATACCACATTATCTCATACATCCTACAACAATATATCAGCTTCTCTAGTTCTTTTTCTCCCTTCCCTTGAAGACTTTGGTTGAGTGGGTACCTCTAATCTTCCTCTTATCTTCTCCTCTACATGTGGCTACTCCACAACCTCTTGAAGCTCATCCTGAGGCTCCTCCTTTGGAGCTAGAAGTTTCTGCTCTGGTGGGATGCTCAGCTCTCGTTCCAGAGAGAATATCATAGCCATGTCTTCATCGAACTTGACATCTCTCCTCAAAATTGTCATCCTTAGTGAGGGAAAATACACCCAGTAATTGTGGAGTTTCAGTGTACCCCAAAAAAACTCCCAACCCTGTTGTATGCTCAAGTTTCTTCCTCAAATCCTTGGAGACATGGAAAGAAAATTAAGCTCCAAAAATTCTAAAATGAGACACATGAGGCTTTCTCCTAGAGAAATCTTCCTTGAATGTGATCATATCAAGTATCCTATCAGGCCTCTAGTTCTGCAAGTAGATTGCGGTGTTGCATGCTTCTGCACATAGATGTAATGGAAACCCTTGATCATGCAACATGGTCCTTGTTGCTCCCATTATGATTTTGTTCTTCCTCTCAACTACCTTATTTTGTTGTGGGTTATGGGGTGTTATTAGTTCTCCTCGAATACTTTTTTTCGCACAAAAATCCTTTAAGGCACGCAAAACAAATTAACCCACATAGGCACTCCTAGGAGCCTTCACCTTCTACCCAGACTCCTTATCAACTAATGCCTTGAACTCAACAAATTTTCATACAACCTTATCCTTCTTCAGCATGAAGAATATCTAACATTTTCTCGATAAATAATCAATAAAAATAACATAGTACTTATGTATTATTGTGGAGGTTGTAGAAAATGATCCAAAAACATCAGAGTGGACTCATTTTAAGGCTGCATCTACTCTACTTTCTCGGTCATGGAAAGTGGATTTGACATATTTCCCCAATGTGCAACCCTTGCAAACATCCTGTTGGTCAAGGGGGCCTTTAGGGAGACCGGTGGTAATTTGTTGCATGATCTCATGTGCCAGAGTTCTCCAACATCGTGACTCGACACTTTTTCAACCTTACTACTCAATGTAGTGCAATATCCCACCTCAAGTTTGTATAGTTTCTTCACTTGAACCCTAGTTTGCTTCACTTTCCCAGTATCTATGTGTCTCATAAAGGCTTTCCCTTTACTGAAAATAAAATCATAGCCACAATCCTCCATTACTTCTACAGATATCAGGTTCTTCTTCATCACAAGTGAAAACATAACATCTTTGAGGCGAAGAGGAAAGGTTTTCTCCCTCTCAAAGGTAACAATATCAATTCTTGTGGCATTGTACTACCCATCATCCCCCATTTCGATATGCATCTAGAGATCCTTCTCCTCCAAGCCACTGAAAAACTCCTTGCACCCTGTCATGTGGAACGAGGCACTGAAATCAAGGTACCACACACTCCCCATAATAGTTTTGGCCATGCATGCTATTAGGGTGAAGTTTAATTTGAATTGTTAAGCTAGTGCTTCACCTGTTGCTCCTCTTGAAGGCTTCTTGGTAGACTTCTTCTACGAACATTTTGTTGCATAGTGCCCAACCTTGTGGCAGTGGAATCATTTTATCTTACTCGTGTCTTTCTTCTTGCCATTATTTTTTGTAGGGACCGGTTCTATACTATATATATATATATATCGCAATAAAATACAACCAGAAGAGAAAAACATTGGGAATTCAAATTTATTCAACACTAACACATTCCCGAATTTCATTTCATTGAACATATCATAAAATTTACATATATTTAACTAAGGCCATAAGAAATCATACAAAATAATATTGCAACACATATGTACCGTTCACGAGAAGACAAGACTCCACTTGATTTGTTGTTACTTGTCTTCCCTTGTTGTCGGTCACCTCCGAGAGTGAATGACGATGTACTTGATACAAATGTGATGACCAACCAGTTAACCTCGCATCCTACTCCTTGGGTACTCTTCTTCCCCGTAGACCCCCAAGCTGCAATGGGGTTGCACAATGGAGGAATGCAATAGCTGGTAGAGGAGTGCGCTCCTTGACTCAAGAGTCCCCTCTCTAAAATCCTCTACCTCACCAAACTCACTATAGTTTCGTAATCACTGCTCTAACATAGTCTCATCCATCCAACAATAGGGTTCCCTCTAGTTCCCTCTCCCATGGCTTGCCCCTTCTTTATAGGAGTCCTCATAGGTGACACTTGGCATGTCATGCATAATTTATTTATTTTTTTATAATTCAATTGTTTGATTATTCACCCACCCATGTGTCACTCTCTCATCAAAGGTCTCCAAAATTATTTACTTAAATTTTAATTTAAAACTAATATTTTCCTCACCTCAACAAGATTCATATTTCTTCTCCTAGTTGCCTCTTGATCCTCCTTGTTACTCCTTAATTTTTGTTCATTACCAGAGTCAATTAATGAGTTCAAGATTTGATCCCCTATCTATTCCCTAATTTAACTCAAGTTATCTCTTAGATGGATATTCTTGCAACATGGAGGTTCTCTACATTCCTCTAAAATTTAATTTATCAATCTTATTTTAATTCACCTTCCTCTTCTCTTAAGTAGGTTTAATTAGTTTAGGATTAATCTTTATCCTTACATTTATGTCCCTCTTTCCCCTTTTTACATAATTAAACTACATAATCTACCTAATATTTTCCAACATGGGGAGGGTAGAGTTTTTAAGATAAAATATTTTATTTCTTTCCAAGATCCTCTTAACCCAAGTTTTATTCTTGATTTAATTACCTCAGTCTCTAACATCATTTACCCTTGATGTAAATTTATCTAGTTTTCATTTCTTGATTATATTTATTAATTTATTTATTTTTAATGGTTCCAAGGGTGCCAAGTTTGGTCGTGCCCTTCAAGAACTTCCCTTGAAGTTCCAAGGGTGCCATGCCTAACAATTTATTTGTGATGGGGTGCCAATTTTGGTCGTGCCCTTCAAGAACTTCCCTTGAAGTTCCAAGGGTGTCACGCCTAACAATTTATTTGTGATGCCAAGGGTGCCAAGTTGGTTGTGCCCTTCAAGAAATTCCCTTGAAATTCCAAGGGTGCCACGCCAGTTTCCCTTCAAGCATTCAGTGACTACAAGGGGAAAGTATAAGTGCAATGACATAGACCACTATCATTTCTTATGTTGTCTGCTATAGTGAGACTAATGGTGTCGGGGATCAAGGAATCTGCCTTGATGCGCACCCCCCAATAAAATCCTCGTGAGTGAACCAACTTTAAGACCTACCTTCATGACATCATGATCTTCAAGGCGAAGGTGTTTCAACCTTTCCAGCCCAAGTCACGACGGGAGTGTTAGTGGGTGAGATCAGGGACACTGTCCCACCCCTCCCATGTAGTTCCATCCATTTGTACAACCCCATCACCCATATGTGAATCATTCGGTCAAGCAACTAATCTGTGCCTGCAACCATTAACATATTATCAGAATATAGACAAACATATATAGCAAGTTTCAAAATCGACTTAGAATTTCGAAGATAAAATAATATAAATTTGCATCAAACTAGGTGTCATCAACTCGTCATATGCGAGTGCCTCTGATGGTTTCCTGCCATACTCAATAATCATCAGTAAAAATTTTCTCAGTGTTAATCATTGTCATAATAGCATCATTAACATCACCTAGTTATTCGCATCATTGCTCATTGTGAACCAGAACTAATGCAAGTAGGTAACATGGGGGCACATCCATCATGGCTATAATCATCATAATACCAATAGATGCATACATAACCATTAATGCTATCTTCATCATAATGTCAATGGAGAACATACATAAACATCACAACCACTAATAATAGAGTCATATGTCTGGATCCTCAACCTGAGGTCCTCAAAGAATAAAGTGTGTACCTTAGGGCTAAGTAAATGTTACTGACATATCATTGCCAGTCAACTAGAGCAGGGCACTACATACACCCCCTCTTCATAATGGACTTGGTCTCGAAGTCCTTGGAATAGTTAAGGAAAATGGTGACGCATCTCTTCTGTGTCCTCCAAAGTACCTCAATTGGGATTATAGTTGTCCCACTAGACCTTAACCTGGTCCACTAACAGTCATCTAAGGTGCAAAGTTCATTGATCTAGTATGTGAATTGGTTCGGCCATCACTGTTCCCTCGTCCGAAACCTGAAATGACCAAAGTCACTAACATGCGAAGGATCTTGAAATATAATGACGCAAAACAGATACATGAAACACATCATGCATACGCGCTAAAGATGGAGGTAAGGCAAGCCTATATGCCACCGGCCCTAAGATTTCAAAAGGTCTCACAATGAAGTCCATTAATGTAACTTCCCATTTAGATTTTGGTATCTCATGGGGTTTCAATAACCCTATTGGATGTCTATGTTCAGCTTTTACTCGTTGACACTCTAAGCACCTTGCTACCTAGTTCACGATGTCCTTCTTCATCCTTTCCATAAGACGAGTGGTTTCAGGTCCGCACTCATCTTCTTAACACCAAGGTGTGCCATGTATATTATGCGATGTGCTTCATTCAAGATTAACGGGCGTATATCTTCATTTTTTGGTACATATATCCTTCCCCAAAACCGTAGTAGCCCATCGTTATCAAGGGATCATTCTTCATATTTTGGAACCCTCATTTTATCCTCCCTCAACCTTTTGTTAACCTCCTGATACCAGATGTCTTTAAATTGTAAATCAAGCAGTTTCTCCCTCAAATTTGTCTTTACAGGAATCACTGAAAATATCTTAGGCCTCCTACTTAAAGCATGAAGCACCCTATTATCGTTCATTTTATGTAAGTGATATCAAAATCATAATTACTAATTGGCTCAGACCATCGTCCTTGTCTTGCATTTAAGTGTTCTTGGGGGAATTTGCGTTGTAGCCCACCATGGCCAGTGCTAAGATCAACTTCCTTCCTAGAAGGTAGTGTCTCCAAATATTTAGTGCATAAACAATTACTTCCATTTCTAGATCATGGGTTGCGTAGTTTTCTTTGTGGTTTCTAAGTTTCCTTGATGCATAAGATATTATTCTTCCTTTTTGCATCAACACACAACCTAGCCCTTCCTCAGAGGCATTAGTACAAACCAAAATTTTTCTTATTCCATATCCGACACCTTCAAAATTGGTGTTGTCGTTAATAACACCTTTAATCTTTTAAAAATCTCTTCACATTTTTCAGTTCAAATGATTTTTTTTTTGTTCTTTCTTTGGAGCTCGATAATATACATCCAAAGGAACAATTTATGTATTTATAGGTTCTTGATTATATAATTCACCTATCAATTTCAAATATTCCTATAAGATTTAATCAAAAGAATACATTCAATGTACTCAACATAATAGGCTTAGACTACATTATGTCATGTAAATGGTAGGGTGGTTGGTAGCGTTATCATAACATAAACTGAGGTTGTCAATAGTAAAAAGAGAGAGTAAGTTTCTAATGTTTTATGATTTTAATAATTGAAGTACCAAAAACCCTAATATTAATACTAAGATTAGGTAATATTGTGTTATATAACATACCACTAGAATATGGTAATATTATATTACATGCATGTATGATAGGGATACCAATTCGCAGTAATAATTAATTTGGGCTTACATTAATGATATAATATATAAGTGCTTATATAGCTAAAAGTGTATGATATGACACATCGTTATGCTTTGGTATATAAGATATCTAAGAACAAGTATTAATAATGAAATCATATATAATAATAAATTCCACTTTTTATATGGAAAAGAATTTAATAATGAAAATAATGTAATGGTTCTCACAATGTTAAACTAGCACAACCAAGAAGCGTAAATGACTAGAATAGTGCAAGAGCTATTTGAGTTATTATTTACGTTCAAGTAAAGAAGCATATTTACCCATAGTTATTGCCCACCATTATTCATGCAATTTTTATTTTTTTGAATAATTTAACTGTGAGTAAAAATGTCAATTTGTGGATTTACTAGCACAAAAATACAAATAACAAAGCACGAATGAAGGGAATAACACGCCTTAGTTTTCACTAGATCAAAACATATTAGACTGTCATATATTTAGGAAACATGATATCAAGGTCCACACAAACGAATTTCTTTGAATTTACAAACTAACTGAATTATCTTAGCATTGCACCTTTTACTATACAAGTCCAAGATGACATTGATCATTTCAAAAGAAGCACGTGTTACTAAAACATCTCAAGGAAAATAGCTTAGAGCAATGTTTTTTTTCTTTTTTTTCTTCTTTTTTTTTCTTTTTTTTTTCCAGACTATAAAAGCTTAAGTCACAATGATCTTGCCATTGGTAGCAATAACATATTCTTGATCAAAGACACTAGTTGAGGATTTTGAAATTAGTAAACCAAAATTCCCATTCCAAGTTCCAATTCGTCATATTAAAACGAAATATCACTTACAAAAGCTTTGATATAAATTTTCATTCTGCAATACAAATTTATTTCCTCAAGCACTCTAAAATAAGCAGAATGTTTGTAGCACTCTAAAATAAGCAGAATGTTTGTATCATATTTTAATAACCACTCCCAATGACTACTTTGTTGTCTGAACAATAAGACGTTTACTTTCTTTTTCATTTATCATCTAACAACCCAAAAACTTGTACAATGAACAAACCAAAATAGATTGCTTCAGTTGATAACTCTAAAGCACTGGTGTAAAGAATTGAAGCAAGAAAATATAGATTCAGACTGTAATAGTTAAAAGCATAGACAGGATTTTTAACGATTAAGGGTGTTATTTAACACTAACATTGTTTTATTCCCAAAAGTAAGATTCATTTCGAAGCTTTATCTAGACAGGAAACGAATAGACCCATAAATACCACAACTCCCTAATGAAAGTAAGACTCATCAGTATTAAAAATATGTGTTCTAAATCGAAGGATCACCATAGCAGATTGAAATAGGGAATATAATAGACAGTTTGGGATTTATTTTCAGCGATAATAAGAGGCATTAACAATCAGGGTTCATAAGCTATGTTCAAAGCCACTGTGTTATTCTAGGTACCAAAAATAGGCTCTTCTAGCAGTCAATGGACAATGGCAGCTGTAAGCATCACAAGTAATGAGAGACAAGGACAGAATGTAAATGCAATGGGCCACATAACATCAGAATAGAAAAAAATTCTAGCTTAGAGAATCAACCATGGTGCCATTCAAATCACAGGCCTTCAATTTTTTTTCATTTAAATTCAAGTAATCCCTTTGAACAATATTTAGTTCAATGACCGTGTGTTAAGGAAGGCAACTAATCAAGGAAAATCCCTAGTGACTTACGATAGAAACTTTAGGCCATATTCAAAATTGCTTCTTTTAAAAACAAATCATTTTGCATATAAAACCATACCAGTTGTTCACAAATACTCCAAGAAAACAAAGTTCAAATCAATGAAAGGGCCCATGTTTCTGGATATTTAATTATTGATCCATCAGAACTGTCAGTCTTTAGAAATGAAGAGAAGGAATCATAGAGAAAAGCAACCTGGATATGAAAAAGAGAGAAGGAAATTGCATTAAAATCTGCAAAATAAATTAAGTGATGAACATATTTTTAGCAGAAAGATGCAGAAGAATTATTCGGAATTGGGGAGACACAAATTGTTCATGGAAACAGATTAGGAGATGTACGGAATTGTTTGCCGAATAATTTACGCTACATGAGAAAGTTAAAAATGGTGCTCGCATGCTTCATATTTTGATGTGATATACAAGTTTAATGGAAGCTTGTCATCACGTTTTTTATCTGAATACAATTCCTATCCAGTCAAATTGATATCTAACACTGAAGTATTTAGGCCGGAATTCCAACAGAACACCAAATGAAGATTTTTCACCCTAAATTATGTTCAGTTGAGATTGAGAAGGCAGCAAAGTTTGAATTGTGCAAAGTCCTCGAAGAATTTGAATTTGAAGTCATTTCAAGAAAAAAATGAATCTGGGCACTATTTCTTAATTAAAGAATAAATAGAAACATGGCGCAAAATGGCTATACGTGTCAATTCAACATGGGTTATACTAGAGGAAACCTGGGTTTACGTTGTGCCTATCCACGTATCTGTAAATGTGCACTGGCCATGTTGAAAATTCCAGCATTGACCGCCAAACTACCATTTCACCTTCCTTTACACTATTGTGTATTTCTCCTATATTTCTTAATTTATCATCTTCCATTTTTTTTTAGATTAATCATCTTTTCGTTATCCTCAAAATATGGCATGTATAGTAATCTAAGTGCTGATTTGAAATACTTAGCATCTAATCTTGCCAACATTTTAATTTATTTATGTTAAAATGACTTTTATATACAAAATGGATCCATTAAATCATGGAACGACATGCTTAAAGAGGTTAATGTGTCACCTTGATTAACAATATTTCTCACCGGAAATTATTGTGGTATTAACAATGTTTCCCATTGGAAGATTTTTTGTCGCACAAACAACAAACTAAACATGTTGGGTATAATCAGTGATTTGTTTACCTCAAGGTTTATTCATTTTTATTTACTGCACTTGTTTTTCCTCATTAAAATATTTTAAACATTCCAAAATGGTCAAACATGGAAGTTTCTATTGTACTGCATTTGAGAGAATTTACTTGAATTTCATAAATTTACTTTATTTCCTGCCATTATTAATTAATTTCCCCAATTTCCCCATCTAGTATGTCAAATTAGATGTCAAAAAGGAATTTTAGTTATAATCAGAGCACATTCCCATGAGTCTTCTTCATTTCACTTACAATATCATTTATTTAGTGCGGTGCCCAATAGCTATTGTGACACAGGGAGATGATCCCTTCATTCCTTCCCGCATTTTTCGCATCTGTTTGGGCCACTAACTTTGAAGACATCTCTAAATCCACTTACATTTCTAGGTAAGCCCATGGCCCTGAACCTGTTGGCTACAATTTATTTTTCTGCAAAATATTTTATTGAATGAATGGTGTACTTCTTGTTCGAAGTAAGACATCTAACTATTAAAAATTAAATAATGGAGTTTCATGTTCATTGACCGAAGAAGAAAAGGACTTTAAAAAGAAAGATAAAGCACAGTGAAAGTCACATTGAAGCTTCTGGCTTAGTGTCACGATTCTGTACTCGGAAGAATTTTATGTCTATGGCATTCTCCTAACAAGTTCTAACAGAGATCCACTGACACTTGTGTATGGGTCAATTAGTCCAGAGCACAAGAAGGCACTTCAAGGGACATCTTCCTTCTATGTACTTTGGTTCCAGCACCAACATTAAGGCTGAGATCTATGCATGCTAGACGTTCCTTTATTTTTCCTTCCACATGCATCTTACAGCTCTACAGGGTTTTGGTGACTTAAAATGTGTTATTGTTGGATCACTTGAATCAACAATCTGCAGGGTCTAAGCTTAAGCCACTGGATGGACATAATTTCTGGCCTGAAAAACAATTCACTCTCTTCCTTTTCAGCACATCCACAAAGAGTGGAATAGACAGATAGACTCTCTCTCCAAGGAGGCTCTCTATGCAGAAGATGGTTATATATATATATTATATAATATATATAATATATATATATATATATATATATATATTGAGGGCACATTTCTATCTCCACAGATCATTTTTCTCGTGAAAAACATTGTTTCTAGCAGGAGCTCCATAACGAGATTTGGGAATGAATTATGATTGTTTCAACATCAAGGTTGTGTGGTCCCATCAGTGGATTGTACACTTAATATCTTGTTGTTTGCATTTCTGCTGGAAGAATATTTTGTCCATTTCTCATATTATTTCTAGACTTTTGATGTAATCTTGGATTCTACACGAACCATCTGTGTCTGGCACCTTATGTCATGGTAGTTTCTCTGTTATAGCAACTACTTTGTGATATACTGCTTACTCAGGGCATTTTTGTTTAATGATTTAAGTCCATGTACTCCTTTTTTTAATAGAATGGATGTTTTCTTCCTTACGGAAAAATAAAATTGATAATTTCCATACATAAACAATGTGATGAACCATTTTATTTTTCACAAATCTAGATTAAAATAAATATAAAATTATCCAATAAACTCCCACAAATTGAATTAATTATTTACATATTATAACCAAAGTAATATTTTTAAAATAATAAAAACAAGTTAAAGATTTGGCTAAGTAGAATTGGTAATTTGTTTGTATCATGTTGTCTTATTATTAAAATTTATGGATCTCTACCATGAAGAAACTTATGGAATATTACTCCTCGACGAAACAAGGATCGTTGTTGTTGGTTGTGCCTTGTTCGTTGTTATCCGTGTTTTATACAAATATTGTTACTCCACAAAAGGCCAAGACTACGATTCAGAAAAGGATTTTTGCAAATCTAAAAAAGATCAAACTTAACCTAACAAGTTGGATTATGAAAATTGCTTCCAAAAATGGCTATTGGAAACTTCTGGAAATGTTCAAAAATACAAATAGAAATAGGAAACTTATTTGGGTTCACGCATCATGTCTGCATGCATGACTTAACCCGCAAGTTTCTGTGGTATGTATAAATTGGGCACCTACCCTTTCTTTCATGGCTTGGTCTCAATTCAATCCGCTCATTCGTTCAATGATTCAGATCAGAAAAAAGAAGAAATCTGCGATACATAGGATAAGGGAATAATAGAAATATGAGGGGGAACGCCTTTGTTTCCTGATCATGGCAAGCACTGCAGCCAAGAATCCTGCAATCAGCTAGATTTCTTGCCTATCATTTTCGACCACTGTGACAAATTCTTTTGCGCGAAGCACCGATCATACATAGATCACGAGTGCCCTAATGCCAATATGCGTGATCGCACTTCGATATACAATGCACGCAATGAAAATAATAGAGGAATTGAGAGACGCTATGAGCACTCAACAAAAATCATCATTGTTCAGGTTTGGAACAACAATTGCAACATTATAAATGTAATAGATATTGAACCAAATTAGTCATGCATGCATAGAACCATAGGTCTCAAGGGTCCAACATAGCTCCGATACCAAGTGTAGGGATGGGTTCTATACTATATATAT
>APFE030661097.1:218062-240709 GCA_000404065.3 Pinus taeda | reverse complement strand
ATATATAATGGTTCCAAGGGTGCCAAGTTTGGTCGTGCCCTTCAAGAACTTCCCTTGAAGTTCCAAAGGTGCCATGCCTAACAACTTATTTGTGATGCTAAGGGTGCCAAGTTTGGCCGTGCCCTTCAAGAACTTCCCTTGAAGTTCCAAGGGTGTCAGGCCTAACAACTTATTTGTGATGCCAAGGGTGCCAAGTTGATCACGCCCTTCAAGAAATTCCCTTGAAGTTCCAAGGGTGCCACGTTAGTTGCCCTTCAAGCATTCAGTGACTACGAAGGGAAAGTATAGGTGCAACGACATAGACCACTATCATTTTTTATGTTGCTTACTATAGTGAGACTAATGGTGTCAGGGACCAAGGAATCCGCCTTGATGCGCGCCCCCTCGGTAAAATCCTCATGAGCAAACCAACTTTAGGACCTACCCTCATGACATCTTGATCTTCAAGGCGAAAGTGTTTCAACCATTCTAACCCAAGTCATAGTGGGAGTGCTAGTGGGTGAGATCAGGGACACTGTCCCACCCCTCCCATGTAGTTCCATCCATTTATACAACCCTATCACCCATATGTGAGTCATTCGGTCAAGCAATGAATCTATGCCTACAACCATTAACATATCATCAAAATATAGATAAACATATATAGCAGGTTTCAAAATTGACTTAGAATTTCAAAGATAAAATAATATAATTTTCATCAAACCAAGTGTCATCAACTCGTCATATGCGAGTGTCTCTAATGGTTTCCTGCCATACTCAATAATCATCAGTAAAAGTTTTTTCAGTGTTAGTCATTATCATAATAGCATCATTAACATCACCTAGTTATTCGCATCATTACTCATTGTGAACCAGAACTAATGCAAGTAGGTAACATGGGAGCACATCCATCATGGCTATCATCATCATGACATCAATAGAGACCAAACATAACCATTTATGCTACAATCATCATAGTATCAATAGAGAACATTTATAACCATAAATGCTACAATCATCATAATACCAATAGATGCATACATAACCATTAATGCTATCTTCATCATAATATCAATGGAGAACATACATAAACATCACAACCACTAATAATAGAGTCATATGTCTAGATCCTCAACCTGAGGTCCTCAAAGAATAAAGGAGTGGACCTTAAGTCTAAGTAAATGTTACTGACATATCATTGCCACTGAACTAGAGTAGGGCACCACATTTTGTTGGACTCATATTTTCTCTAGGTATTCTTCCCTTTTCCATTCTTCCCATTTCCCACCAATGCATAATTCTCTTCATCCTCAGCTTTGGATGATGTTCCATCCCGGTTATTTCTCTTGAACTCTTCTTCTACCAAATCAGAGCACTATATTTCCCAATTCGGTAATTTTTCCCTTCCATTCATAGAGTCCTGGTACTTGTGTCAAGATTTTGGAAGGCCTAGAAGACCTAGGCTCACCAATTCATCCCTTTCAACACACACCAACCCCTCCAAGCTCATCCCGAACTTGTGTAAATCTAGAGAGATACTATGGAATAATATCATTCTTCTGCATCTTAATGTTTCAAAGTTTGTCTTTCAGGGCCAATTTTCTATGATGACTGTTATTTTTGAATAGTTCAGTTAGTGCCTTTCACATAGAAAAAGGTCTCTTTTCCATGGATATTTGAGACCACATGGTCTCACACACTTTCCAGAATAATTCTCCTGGTCGTTGCAACATCTTTCTTCCATTTGGCTAATTGTTGTGCATTCGACTATGGAGGTTTTCCAATGTTAGTTTTAACATATTCTAAGACGCCATTGTCATTGAGCATTGCTTCCATTCAATCCTTCTAAGTTATGAAATTTGATCTACCCTCCATGGCATACTCCAATCTCAGTTTGTTGAAAGACATCCTCCCGATCCTTAAAAAAACTGCTACAAGAAGGATCCAAATTCGAAATTCTTGAGACACAAGTTCAAAATATTGGTTCTAATGTGAATTCAAAGGCTCTTATACCATGTAGAAATTTGATAGAATTGCAACTTCTCAAGAAATTTAATCTAAAATTATGAGAAACAATTCTACTTTATTGATGTGCGGAATGAGACACAATTCTATTTTATTGCTCTACAGAATGAGACACAAGTTTAGAACAACAAGCATAGACATGCAATAAGAAAAACCACAAATACAAAGTGATTTCTAGGGGAACCCAACTAGGCAAAACCCCTCAAGCCTCTTTGTATTAATCAAATGAATAGAGAATCTATTACAATTTAGCTCCAGCTCTGAGTTCAACGTGCAAAAGAATAATTATTCTCTCTGCTCAATGAACAACTTTGGCCAACACTTAGCCAAATATCAACTCACTTAGCCTCCTATTTCCTTGCACAATTCCTGAAGAAATTAGCCCCTATTTTTTAGGAATTTTCCTCCAATTGATTGCGTAATTCCCAAGGATTGATCATCTGACTGTAGGCAACGCTTGTACACTCAAACTTATTTACAACTACTTGTTACTACTACCTTGTCATCTCCACTTCAGCTGAGGAACTCAAATTATCAGCATGCACTACCTATTTTAGGTTGATTGATCAGTTAACTAACAAATCTCTGAGTTAGACTGTTGTCCCACTGCAAAATTGACCTTCAACTGACTCTCACAATAGTTAAGAGGTCAATTAACTGAATACAACTAAAAATAACTAAACTAGATTACTAATATTTAGCAATCCACATGCATAATTGAACTCCAAGCCCTCTAACTCGAATTTACTAAGCTAACTGAGTGACACGATCCATGTCACACTGTTAATTGCCTCCAAATTTTCCCACTGATGTGGAAATTCGATTTACTCAATTTGACTAAGGCTAAAGTCAAATTGAGCCTTTCTTGCTACATTTTTTCAACAAACACCAACTCTCTATCAGATACAATCTCTTCAGCAGTCAAATTTTGATCCTTGAGTTAGGATATCCTCATGAAGTATGCTTGAATGGTCTCCCCCTTGTTTATTTTGATGTCCTTGATTTTATTTTTCAAAGACATAATTTGGCTCAAGTTGTTCACTTCATACATCCCAACCATATTATCATATATTTCCTTAAGACCTTTTCAACTTTGAAACATAAGTGATCAAATGATCTCTTAAGGAATCAATAACAATTTTCTTAACTTTGATCTCGCCTTTCTTATTCTTGGACTTGACAATAGCAGAAGAATTTTTTGGAGGCTCAAGAACCTTTCCTTCAACATATTCCATAACATCATTCTCTTCCAAAGTCAGATCTAGCCTGGCCCTCCATGGAGCAAAAATTGATGAGACATTCAACTTCTCAATCTTGATGTATGAGGTAGACATATTGACCAACTCAAATGAACTTCAAAAACAAATAAGATCTCTTCAAGGGGTTGATTTCTCTTGTCTCCTTCATCTTGTCTTCACCTCAGCTATAATACCATGTTAATTTTTCAACATTGTTCTATATTGTAACAATCACTTTAACAAATTTATTTCAATCACCCAATAATAATAAACAATTGTAGATAAAACAATAAACAATATGCACAATAGAAGGAATCCAAGTGCAATGAGACACATAGATTTAGGTCAAATACCAGGGGAAAACCCCACAAGGGGTAAAACATGTTGGAAATACTAAGAAGGGGATGAATTGGTATTTCTTAGGAATTAACACTTTTTAATTCTTTTCATACCATTAGTTATTCTTCAGTTATTATTAATGTTCTTCTTCAACAATTATAAATAATAATCAACAGTATACAACACCATACAGTAATGCAGGAAGGTAAAACAATAGAGACAGAGATTTTTAGGTGGAAAACCCCGTCTGGGTCAAAAACCACCAAACACTTCTCTAGTAATTGTCTTCTTCTCTCTTTAAAAGAAATATTAATTACATCAAGATTCCAGTTACAATTGAGGGATGTGTCAACCCCAATTTACAAGAAACAAATTGTAAGATGCTACTAAACCCTAATATCCTGCTACAAACAAGAAAGGCGCCCCAATGCCCTGTAGATTAGGCCACAACCTGATGAGTGCCTCAACACTTTGTTTACCAGTCGTTGTCGGAAAGGATGATCCACTACCCTGTTACTTTATCAGTCCCAACTAAAAGGATGCCCTAATGTGTTTTGCAGGCTACGACCTGCTCTAGCACCACCATGTCGCCCTGAAGTGTTCTCAGGCCAAAACCTGAAGGTGACTCCAATCACCTTCCTTGCACCACCCTGCCACCCTAAAGAGCCAACGGACCACGTTTCACAATTTTCACATTGGATCCCACTATGCTCTGAATTAATATAAGAAGTTTTTAATGAAGATAATAATACTTTACACGATATGTATATCTTGTCAAGTCTTGTTACACAAAATTGCTCAACTGATCCCTGCTAAGTCAACCCACTAAACAATCACTGCATATTGTTGAACACTGCTCATCGTTGATCATTGTACATTATTGTCGCTTCTCAAAATGACCATGGCATAGCCACTATCACTGTGCTGATCATGAATGAGTAAACATTGAGAGCCCATAACCACATTGCCACATCACTAAACCAATCACATTGTACTGCTACGAGTGTCAAATACAAGTGTCTGAGAATGGAATAATCCCAGATGCCATCGGTCATCCATATGACCTGCTACCACTGCTCTCAAGCTCTGCGCATGGAGAGCTACTAGCATATGTTCCTTTACTACTAAGCATTTCTCACACACAGTTATCCATTGTTACTTTAACAAGGTGGTGTGTCCTCAAAAACTTTTTACCCTCTGTTGTTTCTTTCCTTTTACTTGACTTTGTAGATCCTTGAAGCCTTAACGTCATAGTTTGATGAAAAGTCTTTCTCAAAACCCTTAATCATTTATTGTATCTAAATTTGTTGATGTTTCTGCCTGTAGGTGATGATTTCTCAACAAGTCCTTGGATGTTGGATATGCTATAGATCAATGCTGCTCCAATCCTGAAAGAATCTTTTTTGATTGAAAATTTGTGATGATGACAATGCCTTGTACTTTTGTAGCTCTGACTACAAACTGATGGTGATTCCTATACTTTTGTTGTCTTTTAATGATAGAAAATATTTGTATGCAGAATTGATCAATGTGACTCAAAGACAACTTGCATACCTTTGTTATATTATTGTCTTAATTTAGCCTCCTTTCTAGGACGAAACACCACCTGTAATACATTGATCTTTCTCCCACTTCAAGCCTCCAAGAGACAACGTATAGGTATATACAAGACTGAATAGTTCAGATTATCCATAGAAGCCATCTCTTGGAATGCACTTGCAGTTACTATATTAGGCTTCAATGCAAATAATAATGAGGATGTTTCTAGACTTGGATGAAAGCTTAAAACAAATTGACATTTGAGAAGAGTCATAGGCCTAATCAAAAGATATTTTTGTTGTTATAAGTATTGATTTTAATACTTCTGAGGAAACACTAGGCCAAGGTTCAATATGATCCTTAATTATGTCACAGATCCAATCCACAGAACAATAACAGTTTTCAACCAGCGTTTGGCCTTCTTCAAGAGTAGATTTGGATGCCCAAGTAATGATTATTCTTTGTTGGACTCGAAGCCTACTTAAGCACAAAAAGTGTTATCTTCACTGGCCTTGGAGTAACTTCAAATAAATCTTATGCCCAAAATTCATTCACCGAATTGTGACAAGGGCATAAAAGGAGAGTCATAGGGTTCAATAGTTGTATTATTTTCAAGGCATAGATGATGGTCTACTATAAAATGGAAACCTTGCTGAGATTACTTCTAACCTTGATGTTTTTATAGATCCAAGACCTTACGCTTAGAAAATACAAAATTCAAGCCTGAAGTATGACATGTCAAGAGGGATCCAACCAAGCATCAAACTATGCCTCAACAAGGCGCTGAAAATATTCTAGAATGTGACCTTTGATTAGTCTTTAGGACAATGGTTAGTTCGACAAGGAATTCCCAATCAAGTAGAACTGTAACAAGAGATTTAAGCCCATGAAAACCCAAATGAATCCATAAAATGTGCCGTAACTGCAAGGTTTAAGGGAGTCAAAGGTATGGAGTTGCGTTTTAAAGCTAGTCCCAAACGTTTGTCAAAAATATCAATCAAAAGAACTTTAACATTACCTCTAATTCATTGTGTTATTTGCCCCAAAAGAATCAAACTTTCTCTGCCTTAGAAATCTTCAGAGAGACCGAAAATCACATTAAATATTTCAGAGCTAACACATAGAGGAGTTGTTGTGATTTGTTATGTCTTTTGAGGGTTTGATAGGTCTCTTTTATAGAGAGTGGGCGGGCTTCATACAAGTAGACATTGGAGGACTCTTTAGTCTTAAGTAATTTATTAATATGTTAATTTATTTTATAAGTGTCATGAACAGGTTTTCTTATGCCCGAAGGAATATGTGTGCTACATTTTATGATGTATAGAATAGGCTTACAAAATTATAAATTAGTAAGGGCTTCCTAGATTTTATTAATAATACTAATTTATTCAATTACCTTTATTATTATTATTATTATTATTATTATTATTATTATATGTGTGTGTGTGTGTGTGTTTTGCGTTAAGCTCTGCGAATTTTTGAAGTTAATGATTGGTTTAGTGCATATAGTCCTACTTGGTTGTTAAGTCAATGATTGGGATATTGTTTTTTGTTCTTAAAGTTATTCAACTTATACACAATGAAATTACAGCGAGAATAATTGTCATATATTGACAACTCTAGGTGAATAAGGTGCCATGTCACTACCCCTAGGGTTTTAGCCTAGACATTGGGTTCACAGAGTTCAAACTCAGTTTTCTCTTCAACCAAGAGGCCTCTTGGGGCGTACCACATATCAAAAGAAACATATTTTTGATGAGAATGTAATGACATAGATATATGACCAAAACTCAATGATTTGACCTACCAAAAACCATCGACAAATTTGGGTACATCCTCGATCTAGGGAACCCAAACCCTAGGACTTGGATTTTCAACCATCCAACAATATTGCTGCCATCTTTATGTAATCTGACAATTACTAAGAAGTGTTCATTAACCATTTGACATCAATGTCTGGTGTTTTTGTTCAAATTCAAACCCAGTCAACTCTTTGGGCTAACATCAATGGCAACACCATCCAACAATATCCCCCTTTGTCTTTGATGGAAACACACGTACTCATCCTATGAGTAAAAATCCCCTAGAATCATGCTTCAACTACTTCTCGAAATTTCAATCTCCTTCTCAATTTTTTCTCTCCCCCTTTGACATTAATGGCAAAGGGTTACTCCCCTTAAGAATTTGCTTACTTCATACGGACATGTTATGTGCTTGTGATCCCCTGACAAGAAGCCTTCTTACAATAGTCTGTCAATGATGATCCTTGTGGACATGTGTCATGTATGGGCTTCCCTTAAAGAGAAGCCTTCCTTTGCGAACATGTAATCCTTCAACTATTCTGCACCCCCTGAACTTGTTATGAATTTCACACATTTGTCCTAAAGTTTCCAATCTTCCATGTTATTTGTTTGTCTATGGTAGACATGTGCCACATACTGTTGTATACACTCCCCCTCTTCAAAATTAAAGGATCTGACAAGCTAGATTGTTGAAAATAGTGTATCATCTAATGGACCATCTTGACTCTAGTCATTAACTGAGGCAACTTTTGATTCCTTGCGACCTAATACAAACTCTTAAAGCATAAATGTTGAGACCTTATTTCCTTTCTGCGTTTCTTGTTCATCTTGTACCTGTTTAACCTATACATGTTTTCTTTTCCAACCCTTCTTATTCTTGTTGTTGAGCTTTTCATTCATGGTTGATTCCATCTTGTACCTGCAGTGACGAGCTGTGTCCATAGTTATAACATGTGTAACATTCCTTATCAGGATTGTACCTGCATTCTTGATCTATGTGTCTGTAATTATGATATTTGAAGCATTCAATGTCATCCATAAAAGATTTTTTTTTGTATCTATCTCGTGATCCTACAAACTTGCTTCTAGGGTTTTACAGATAATTATTGTACCTGTCAAAACTTCACAATCCCTAGCCATATGTCCATAGTTAGCACATAAAAATAAATAACCATTAAATGAACGTGTGTACCTAGATAATTCATATGGAAGTGTTGATCCTTGATAATTGTAAATGTCTACAACTTTACAATCCCTAGCCATATGTTCAAAGTAGCACATGAAAAACAATAACCATTAAATGTGCGAACATAATTAGACGAGTTATTCTTCTTTTGAGATGGTGTAGTCTTTTGTCCTTTGTGATCAACTAATTTGGAATCATTCTTCGGAGTTACAAAGTTCTTCTTTGGTTCAATCTTCTTCTTAATCTCACTATGCGAAGATGTGGAGATTGTACCTTCATCAACTCAACCCTTACCTGCTTGTTCTGCCTTTTTCTTCAACTGAGCTACTTCTTTATTGGTCTTGTCCTTAAATTCCTTTTGCAATTCCTTGAGCTTGTTGATCTCATTAAGAGTTGCATCAAGTTCTCCTTACTTTTGAGCAAGGTCTTTTAGAAACCAGATTTTCAAGATTCGTGTTCTTCTTTCTGCTTCTTCAACCTGTAGCTTTAGAAAGGTGGTCCTTTCCACTTCTTTGTTAAGTACCTATAGCTGCTATTTTTGCTTCTCAATTTTAATCCTAAGTTTGCTTATTTTTGTTGCAGAGGTTTCCAAGTCTTTTTTCTTTTGGTAAATTGTAGATATGCATATTTGATTTGATTCCTTTAATTGGCATGCCATGTTCTTCCTTTCAATCTATGCTTCTTGCCCCTGTTATTTGAGCATATCGAGGTGTATTTATATGTGGTTTAGGAGGTTGAACTTCTCCTCTAGGCCAACTTGTACTTTTTGAGTTGATCTCCTTAGGGTTTGTTCAGCTTCTCCAAGGAGGGAATTTCTCCCTTAATTTCCAATTTTCAGCATATCTATACATGCAAAAGCCATTTAAATCACTATTCAAGCTCAAGATGATTTACATATAGAATCCCATCACGGAGGTAGGATTCTAAGAACAATTAAATATTTATACGAAGAATCGTATCCATTTTGGTATTATGGTAAATCTAACATCACAGTAACCAGCATGCATTATTCACTTCAAGGACGCAAACTATGCAAACTTGAATATATCAGCCCTTCTAGGAACAATCATTCCTCAACAATTACACAGCGTTTAACGTCATGAATTCATATAGGAGTCAACATTTCACATCAATAACATGGGAAATAAAACAACACATTTAACATATGCATGACATTCAAAAGTACATGGGTTAAAGTAAACACTTATCTTATAAAATAAGTTTGGCAACTGAGATTGGGACTTCAACACTCCACCCAACCTTAGAAAAGTTGTAGCCAAGTCTTTCTTGCAATTGTCACCCCCAAGCCAGATACTAGAGCTTGAGGAAGAGTGCTTTCATATAAACAAACTAATGATATCAACTAAAATAGGGTGTTCCAAGGCAATGTTGCCTTCGCCCACCAACGATGAAATTAATCAAATAAAGAGAGTGAACCACTTCACTCACATTCAACCATCATCCACTCAAGAAATTAAACCAATATCATCATCTGAAACAAGGTGTTTGAAGGCTACACTGCATTCACCAACCAGTTAGTTATACAACAATTTCACATAAGGTAGCGAATAGTTCCTTTTATACAGAGGGACTTATAATACAACTTCCCAACATATTTGGGGATGTAAACATAAATATTCTCAATTCAAATGCAAAGAGAGAGAGACACAGAGAGGGAGAGAATTAACGATAAGGAGGTTTTATCAATTGTGTTACCTCTGAAGGAAGAAGAGTGCACTCTCTAGTAGCGTATCAATGAACTTTCACCTATGTTCTCAACCTATCTCCATGGAACTACAATCAAGTGTTATCAACCTGCTAGCCCTAGGTGCATCCACCTCTTAAAATTTGTCAACCAACAAAGTCTCTAATGGATTTATCAGCCTTGTAAAGCACAACCACAACTCGATGATTATCATCCAACATGCCTTGTGGGTTTCTCAGTTGGACTATCATCTCAGATTTCTCTGTGATTATCAGCCAATAAGCCTCGTGGGTTTCTCAGTTGGACTACCATCTAAGCTTACTTTGAGATTATCAACCAACAAGCCTCGTAAGTTTCTCAGTTGGATTATCATCTCAACTTACTCTATGATTACAAGCCAGCAAGCCTCATGTATTTCTCAGTTGAACTATCATCAAAGTCATGATTTGTGATTATCAATCAGGAAGCCTCATGGGTTTCTCAATTTTTCTATCATCAAAGCTTCCCTTTCTCTGATTCTCCTAGTCCTGATATCCTTCTTTTCCCCCTCATCCATAAGCTTGATCACCAAGATCCTCTTGACCTCCCCTTTTTACTACCCCCCCCCCCTGAATAGTGATGAATGACTCAATCAGTAACAATGATTCCCTGGAAGGATAATCCCCTTCCAATAGTCTCCCCCCTTATCTTTTCTTCCCCGAGAAACCATCCCCCGCAACTCCCTATATTTATGCAACGCAGGGATTAGAAAAAGGGATTCTTTTAACAAAATTCCTCCTTTTGTCTTCTTCACCTCAATATTGTTCTGGTGCTTTCATCTTTTCTATTGGCATTGTTTTTCTCAAGTAGTTTCCATCCATTACCATGGACATAACATGCATTGTCAAATTTTAAACAAAATTCAAGAACTCCCTATATTTATGCAATTGAGGCAATGGAAAAATGGATTTGTTTACCAGAATTCCTCTCTTTGTCTTCTTCACCTCACTATTTTTCTAGTGCTTTTAGTTATTTCTATTAGCATTGTTTTTATCAAGTAGTTTCCAGCCATTTATGCTTGTTTTCATGTTCAATGCTCCAAGATATTTCGATGATGGCCTTTTTTCCAGCCCCTCACCCACTCATCCTAGTTGATTTCACTCGACAACCGATCTGCAAACTCATCCTGATCGACTTTGCTTGATGATCAACCATGCCAACGCATCCTAATCGACTTTGCTCAAGGACCGACTCGCTGAATCATCTTAGTCAACTTCACTCAGAGACCGATCCACCGACTCATCCTAGTCAACTTCGCTCGATGACTGACCTACCGACTCATTTTGGTTAACTTCTCTCAATGAATGAGTTTTTCCCGACTTACAATTGGCCCACTTAGTGTTCCAAATTACTTGGAGCTTTGCTCAATGAATTATCCTTCATGTCGATCACGACCTGCCCCTTTTTCCAACCTTACTTGTCTTCACTCGTGCTTTTATTTATACGTGGGCCTACTCTACCGTATAGCTCTGTTGGGTTTTACATTTGTCCCTTTCTTATGGTTTTCTATATTTCCTACCACACTCAACTAATTTGTCCCACCCTAAGCATGAAAATCGAAATGTAATTTTCAAAATAAACAAAGAGCAATCAACAAAAGAAGGAAATCGCAATGACAATCATAAAAATTTCAACAATGCAGCATGGCCATGCACAATTCAACAATTAAAATACAACAAATCCATTACGCCAACAATTTAAAGTCATTAGAAAATAAGCATTAAAACAAAGCAGTCAAAAATCGACTCAATCCCCATGAGTCTAGCATTCATGGCACTCTCAGCCATCATACAAATGTGTGTGAGTGTGTGTGTGTATTTGCATACCACAGTCATCCCAAGACTTCTTCCACGGCTCACAAAAACCTTGAAGTCTTATATATATATTCACATACCACAGTCATTTCAAAGCTTCTTCCAAGGCTCCCAACAACCTAGAAATCTTACTTCCATGTTGATTTTTAATGTACCTTGGACAAGTGGTTTCCCATGGGCTAGTCTCTACCTAAGGAAAAGTGTCCAAAATAATTATTTTCCCAAGTGACTTTATAAATGAAAATGACTTTATAAGTGGTAAGCCCAATGTTAACTTATAAAGTGAAAAGTGACTTTAGACATAAAGTACAATGTGGGTACTTTATTTAATGGGTGAGTTAAAAAACAGAAAGTGAGAATTAAATGCACATTTATTCTCATCCCTTGATCTAAATGAATTTGAGCCATTAAATCTTAGGATTGCCCAAAAGTCATTTAAAAAACATTGGGAGACAAAGTTCATTCTTCGTGGAGTGCTGGAGAACGTTCTGAAGGAAAAATGTGTTGCAGTGAGTTGAAGGAGTGATTTCTGGGCAAAGTTGGGCATGGAAATCAAGGCTTAAAAGATAGCATAAGGTACAGTATGAACAACATTGAATGTTGTGAGATGCACGTTGTTCGAGAGAAGTTTTTGAAAAAAATAAAATTGAAAAAAAAACATGTACAATCCGTACAGCGATACGGAAATTTGAACAGTGATATTTGTACAATACATTTTTTCAACTTCAAGTGGGCACAGAAATCGAGGCAAGTGGGCACGGTTTTCAAGGAGTTTTGGGCTAAAGAGATAAGTTGTATTTCAATGTTTTGGTTTTTCTGCAAATTTATTTTTCCTAAAATTGAAAGATAAATAAATTTGAAGAGCTCTCTAACAGGGTTTCAGTGGAGAAGATTGAAGGGGTTTTGCCTATGTCTAAGTTGACCAAAAATCTGTGTGTATTTTTAGTATGTTGTTGGTCTGATTATGTCCATATTTATTTTCAGCATGTGTTTTAATGTGAAAATTTCATTTCCAAAATTCTATATGTTGAATGTATGTTAATGGTTAAGGGAATTTAACTGAATGGGAGTGATAAGGTGAAATTAAAACTAGGTTGGTGTTGATTTGAAGTAGCATCGGATGTGCTCTAGCCATGAAAATTGGTGGAGGCTAAAGCACATGAAATCTCCAAGACCCAAAAATTTCTACCCAGTGAAAGAAATATTAAAATAATTAATATTTTTAATGAGTTCCTAAGTGTAAACTTAGGAAAATAAAAATATTAATGGGTATTAATGTAAAACTGGGTTAGAAGGTTTTAAATGACATGGATCAAGCCAAATCTAATCTTAGCCGTTGATTAGAAATGTAATCTCATTCGTTGAAAATTTAACAGAAAAATTATAAGAGGCTTGACGGTCAGTTGGAGATACACACCAGATTTATCAATCAATTCGATTTTCTAGAGCGGATTTGCTAAGAGAAATCGAACCAGTGATCAAAGTTGCAGCGAGGGGCAGTGAGCGCATATCAAAGAGGCAAAGATAGTGTTGGAAGACCAGCTAATAATATAGAACATTCCAGGCCTTAAACGTCAGCACTCGAGGAGGACCGAGATGTAGGGGCAATAACTATAATGTGGATAACTACTCAAACCCTCAAAATATATCTGTGATTCTGTTCTGTATGTGATTTTGATCCTTTTTGTCTATGTATAGTTACAATTTGTCCAACTTAACTGAGGCAGGCATCATAGTTTGTACTTGTTTTGTTCCTGTAACTGAACTTTAGCTTCATGGAACAGGTTAAAAATGAAATAAAATATCGAAGGATTACATATATTTCCAATCCTTCCAACAAAGCATAATGAAAGAAACTTAATGAGATTTGTTCTTTACAACTTCAGAATTGCCAAGCACTTGAAATTACCTTGAACTTGGATGATCTTAGCTCATTAAATGTCTGTTCCCTTTCATTTCTGTAATGCTAGATTGACATGATTATGCATGATTATATCTGCCAGTAGATTTCTTGTTTATCCTATCTCTATAGATAACTTGTTACAAGCTGAACGTTTAGTCAAAATGAGTTATGCATAGGAATAACACAATAACCACTATGCATTCCTTGGAAATACATCAGGACTTACAAAATCAAGAATTCCTGTGAAAAATGAAAAAACAAATTAAATGGAAGAATGCACAAAATTTTGATGCAAAAGATATTTCCTGTTTCTAAGTAGAAATGCCAGCTAAAACATAGCTTGGCATGTTAGTCCTAAATGCAAAGTGACGAGTGAAACGCTTCCCACCAGAATTGTATAATTTATGACTCTGCTGCCTGAAGTTTTTCCTGTACATAGACGACATGCATTTATGCTTGTAAGATAGACGAAGGTTTCCTGAATAAAGGTGGACAACTTGAAAAGATTTAATGCTCATGTGAAGTTTGAAAACCAGATGAACCTTCAATTGTCTAAGCGCAAGCAAGATTTCTGCAAATATCTAGATGGTTTGAAGTTCAAACCTTCAACTGGTTTACTCTTTTAGAGAAGGCAAGTATCTCCATTTAGGCAGATTCCTTCATTGTTTTATATGAACAAGGTTGCTTGCATGGACTTGAAGGGGACATCGATTCCCATTTTCTTTTGTCAGTTTCTGATGTTAACTGAGCAGTTTCTGTAGAGAAAGTTGAACATAAAGCCTTGCCAGTGTTCTGCTCATGCCTGGCTATCCTTGTGTCCTCAACATCCATGTTTGATTTGGTAACTACATCATCATTAACACCCTCAAAACCTGAGTCTTCAGATGGGCCCAATGTATTTCTTTCCTGGGATGAAGGATCAGACCGTTGCTTAAGTCCACATGCTAGAGACCTAGTAACACATAGCCAACTTCTTGGCATTTCAATGTCATCACCTCCCTTAATGGGAATGTGCCATGAGCCTCTTTCAGACTCCTACATTACAATTTATAATCACGTATTAGGATTGCCTTTGCAGCCAACATAAATGAAACTATTGACAGTAAAGATGGGAATTATTTGCAGAAATGAAGTTACAACCTTTCAAAGTGCAAATACCAAGACAAGATTACATACTTGAATAACAATCGAATATGGAGGTGGCATGTGAAACTGTGGACCAGATTTATTGAAAGTAAAGCGGACCTGCCATTCAAAACAATCAAACAAACAAGACTCATTAAGTCATTATTTGAAACAAAGAAAATAAATAAATAATATATATATATATATATTTCATAGCCCCTAGAAGCAGTTGGATGACCTTATACATGCATGATTTAACCAAAATTTGGAAAATTAATTCTATATTTTGTTGAGAAATGTAGCTCAAGCAGCAACTTCTTGCACAGGTTTCAGTGTGAATGCGCAGAAAGGGGTTCAAAACATTTCATTGGTGACCACCATGGAAATCACTAATTCCTTGTCGTAATTTCGATTGAAAATTAAAAAATAAAGTGAAAGTCTGATGTTTTGAAGATCACTTACTCTTAGGAATCTAAATGAAATGTTCTATAAGTTCTATAACATTAGTGACTTAGATTAGGATTTAATCTTAGCCGTACAACTCAGGATTGAGATAGGTGGCACCTAGGAAAAATAAAAAATAAAGTGAAATTCGATGTTTTGAAGATCACTTACTCTTAGGAATCTAAATGAAATGTTCTATAAGTTCTATAACATTAGTGACTTAGATTAGGATTTAATCTTAGCCGTACAACTCAGGATTGAGATAGGTGGCACCTAGGACTGAGGAATTTAGTTATTTCTCTCAAAGGATAAATAGGACAAGAAAAGAAGAGGTCAATTTCATATGAGAAGAGAGCAAAAGCACCAGAAGGAAGAAGGTTCCACCAGGGAAAAAAGAGCAGACTGCTAAAGGGACCAACAAGATACAAGCAAACTGTACAAGCCATACCTCTGTTGTAGCCATTTTTTCTTTATGTACAGGTCGTACACTTTCAGATCTGTGCATACACAGACTTCTGTTACCACTTAAGTATGTTTTGTTGAAATGTGTAACTAGGTTCAGTCTTCATAAGATATGAAATGTAATCTTGATTCTTGTATATTGTAAAATGAAAGAAAATTATTATTATTATTTTTGTAGCATGGGTTTCATGCTCAAGGTCATTTTATTTAGAGGTCAAGCACCCATTGAGTGCTTCTAGGGTTTGTCCTAGAGTCAAGAAGTCAATAGAGTCATTGTCATATGAAGAAGACCCCATTGGACACATTGTAACATGTCAAAAAAATTATTTTTGTATTTAAAAGTGTCAAAATACCCTCCAAGACCAAGTCAGCCTGTCAGCTGAGAAGTAGGCCTCATTAGGGCATGTCGTCCTCCTTGGAAGCCTATATATAGGAGGATACTGGACTTCCTATGGACACTCACTCACTTCTCATCAGCTACGCAGAAGAAGGCTAGTGAAGAAGGAAGAAGGACAAAGGACGAAGGTTTGGGTTATCTCTCTCTATCTCACATATGAGAAGAAGAAAGGCTAAGGTTTTGATGCTGCAAGATCAAAGTTGAGGAAATCGCAGAAAGAAGGTCGAAGAAAGAACAATTAGGTCACTTAAAAGTTAAAAGCCCTAAAAGGAGAAGCAACCCAAGTGAAGGTCAAAGGAAGCTTTCGAAGCCCTAGAATTGCTCACACAAATGGAAGCAGCAGCTATTGCAGGGGCCAAAAATTTCAAACCTGCAGTAGAGGGCGAAATTCTATAGCTAGGGCTAGAAGTTGTGCAGTTGGAAGAGATTTGACTGGGTTTGACTTGGATAGACGGAGCACATCATCAAGAAAGTCTAGCTTGGTCTTGGAAGGGTATTGGTCTTGGTCTAAAGGTCTTGGAATTCATTATTTGAAGAATCTATAAGAAGAGAAGAGATTTGTGGGTTTCCCTCTCAAGTCGAGAGACTTTGGCCCTGGCTTAATGTGTACAACATGTGTTCTTGTGTATTGTTGATCTTCTCGTTTTGGTAGTTGTTTGATGATAAGAACAACATAATAATAAGAGAAGTTAATAATTAAGTGTTAAGATTGGCAACTAGAGCCAAACTCCACATGGATCGTCTTATTTATGACAGTTGATGTTTTTCTTGGATTTCTCTCTCCTAGAGGTGTAGGATTGATCTAAAGATCATCCGATTCCGACATGTACAAATGAAGATATGAATTTATTTATATTATGGACAATTGTCAAGGTCAGCCAGCGAACTCATGTAGGCTCTTTAGCCCAACAGTCACATTTATTCATCCTCAACGTTAGCCTATAAATTCATGATGCCTCATCCTCATTTGGACACACTCATCTTCACACATCTCTCTCTACCCTCATCTGATTGGGTATGGATTTTTGGGCAACTTATCTCTCCACATGTGCGAAGTAAAGGACAACTAAATTTCTGTTTTGGACATTGACCAGGTTTGACCGAATTTCCAAGAGGTTGTTTTGGGCAATGTTCCACCGAGTTTCCGGGACAGGGAAACACGAGAGCGGGGATACGCACAATAGTCATAAAAATTATAAAATTAAAAATTATTAAAAATTTAATATATAAAAATAAAAAAATTAAATCCCAAAAATATGTCACTAACTAAATAGAAAATCTTAATAATTATGAAATGTACATCTAAAGACTAAATATGATCATCATTACTTATTAGACTATTATCATTTAAAAATTATCATTTGACATTTCAGCATTGTAAATCTAAAAGTAAATTACTAAATTGAATCCATCATTTGACATTATGCAATGTTCTTTCTAAATTCATCATTTGGCATGATGAAAGGTACATCTGAATTAAATTAATAAATTCATCATTTGACAATTGAAATTATGCAATGCGCATCAAATTTTCAAAAACGATAAAAAGTAAATTCATCATATGACAATGACATTAACATTATGTTGAAGTCTAAAATAGGCATGAAATACTAAACTAGAAGTAAACATAGAAAGCACTGAGCAATGAAATACTAGTAAATTTCTCAAAAAGTACTAAATAATATTAATAAATACTAAGTCTTAAGTTTTAACATACTTTGAGTTTTTATTTTTTTATTGTTTTATTTTAATTTTTAAGTTTTAAATTTTAATAAATACAATTTATTTATTTATTAAAAAAATTAAAGTTTTAAGTTTTTAATATAGTTTCCTTTTTTTATTTTTTTATTTTTTTCATAATATTTAAATTTGTATTTTTTGTATTTTAAATGTTTTATTAAAAATTAATTAGACAAAAAAATGGGGGGGACGTATATGCGTCCCCTGACGTCCCCCTTGTGTCCTCCATCCCCCTATGTCCCCTTGCGTCCCCCTGACGTCACCCCCTGTCCCCCTGCAAAGGGAGTCACATTTCGTCGCTAGAAAAACGTCCCCCCCCCCCCCCCCGAGTTTCCCAGAGTTTCCCCAAAAAGGGGACGTGGGGGAAATGTTTCCCCAGGAGTTTTCCCGTCCCCGTAGCGTGGGGGAGCGTCGGGGCGCGTCCCCCACCCTGGGGGACGCGTCCCCATGGAACACTAGTCTTGGGCTGCATTGACCAAGCGTTGACTTGTTTTGTTGTGATTTTGGGTGGAGGAATTTTGTCCTAGCAGGCCGCATTTTTGTGCACAAAAATCAAGGCAATTCATTGACTCTTTGACCAGCGTTAACTGTGGTTAGGGTTGACCGTAGGTTGACTGTTTCACCAGACTTTGACTGGGCTGAATTTGATTGTTTTGAGGGTTGTTTCATCTTGTTGTTTGGAGGCTAACGTTGACTAAAGTTGACCAAATCTTTGAGGGTCAAATCTTCCCTGTTGACCAATGTTGACTTTTCTGGTTAGGGCTCTTTTGTTGCTGTTATAGATTATCAAAATTTGTAAATTGTACTATCTCTCTCTGCTAAACTATTGAAGACTATAAGAAAAATTGATCAAGGATTTCCCCACATTGGGGTTTGTCCTTGGTTGGTGCCAGTGGCCACATCTTGTGTCCTCTTGTCTTGGCTTGTCTTCTACTATTTATGTTTATGTTTATGTTCTATCTGCATTTTACTATCATGTTGATGTGATTGCTAAACTAGATATTGATATTGGGCTAATAAAGAAATTGAAGTAAAATTTCTCTAAAACATAGAACATACCATTCAAGTATGTTCAGGTGGTTCATTACTCATGCAGCAAAGATCCTTTGAAGAGAGACTTGACACTTAGCCAGCACCTTTCAAAGGATGTTTTGCTCATTGTTGAGAACAGACATGACCTTGCAGCCCCAGCATTGCCCACATGAGATGGACATTGGGCTTTGATGAGAATCCACATAGTTGTAGGCCCCTTACTACACCTCCAAATGCTGAAGTATTGCACTGGGAAGCCAACGTGATGGCGTGTTTGATGATGTGCCCGGATGGACCCAAGAAGCCCCCAAGTTGGCCTTGACCCCGTTTTATGGATGTACCTTGTTCCAAAGCCCAGATGAGATTGGTGATCACTGAGATGACTTGGGAGGCCTAGCACATTATGCCTAGTTGTCAATGCTTGCCTCAAAGCATGCCACATCACCCTCCATGTGCCCCAGAACGGTGACGTGAGCCTTCTTAGAGATGACATCATGGTGGAGGATTTATTTTGAGATATACCCATTCATTGATGATTTCTAGAGTGGAGAGCATGACATTATCATGGAGAGCACTGATTCCCACATGTGTGCGTAATTTTGATGTATTTATTATGTTATCAAGCTATCTTAAGTTCAGCTACTTATCTTTAGGCCTAGTTGAACACTCAAGCAAAATTTTAGGGCTTTTACCTGTAGATTTATGAAAAGTGACTTAGTTACCCTCACATATATAAAGGGGAGTCACTTTCATTTGTGTCAAAACACATCCACAACACCTCTCTCTCCCTCTCAAGAAATGTACACTAGCTCTCATGTTCTTTTCTCTTGGACGCAATGTGATCTTGGTGGAGCGAATTGTCTTGGGAGGGATATTTTTGCATGAGGAGATTATCTTGGATTAATGAAGTGGTTTCCGATTGAATGGTGTAATTTCATTGTTGAGTTTCTTCCATTTTGCATGGAAATTTCAGAAAATAGGGTTTCTTTGTGCCATATTAAAAAGTGCAAAATCTTTTATGAAATCTTGTTTCTGCATGTTATGCAAAATTAGACTTTCAAGAATCCATCAAAGGAACTTTTTATATGCATCCTTTGATCTTAAATCTTCACATAAAGAAAATCACTAGTGTTTCTATGAGAGGCTTCTTAATCCTGCACCCTCCTCATCCACGTTACGCTATCTTTGACCTTGCCATTATTGACTCCATTGTCCAATTGAGAGAAAACACTAGACTAGCTTGTGGTGATCACCTTAATTTCTTCTTGTTCTCCTTAATTTACACTAACTAGGACTAGGGTTAACTTAAATCTATATTTTATAACAATTTATTGTCTATTTGTTATCGCCCTATTGAAAGGGATTACATTTAATAAATACAAAAGGAAAAAATCTAGCATTAATTGCATGTTTTATCCCCAAAATTAGGGGTTGACGTCTTGATAATTATTGTTGTCTTATGCATTTTCAGCGATAAAAACATAATTGTTTAGCTAGCCCTTGCTTGCCTCTTGAACAGCCTTTACTCCTTTGTTGGTCATATCCTTCATAGAATATTTCTCAAGCTGCTCTATGCCATTGTATGCCCTAAATCTGCATATCATAAAAACCCTAACTTATAGCAACCTTCTTTTAGATCATTAAGGTCTTAAGTGTTGAAGAATGTAACTATTGTTGATCTTCATAATTGTATTTGAGTCATGACATAATACATTTCTCAAAAGAAAGAAAAAGGAATCTTATTATTAAAGTAATTGACTTATTAAAGCATGGGTTTCATGCTTGGGTCAATGTTTAATAGGTCAAAGTCTCCATTGAAGACTTCTAGGGTTTGTCTTGAGTCATTAAAGTCATTGTCATTTTTATTAGACCCTTCTTCGGCTTTTGTTCCATGTAAAGAGATTTATTTTTTAGTCAAAATGGTCATTTGTCACCTCCACACCAAGTCGGCTTTGCCCTCATCAAGTCCACCTGAGTTAGGGCAATTCAACCTCACAAGAAGCCTATATCTTGAGCAACTCTATGTTGAAATTTGGTACCGGAGGACAGGTGGTTCCCTAAGGCTTTGATCTTTGGCCTAGGGAAAAGTGTCCAAAAGAATTTAATTTTTTTCCTAAAGTAACTTTATAATTTTTATAAAGTTAAATCTAATTTAAAAGTGACTTTAAGTGATAAAGTTACTAAAGTCTAATTTTAAAGTGACTTTAATAAAGTTAATGTAAAATTAGAAGGAAAAGTGACTTTGGAAATAAATGACTAAGTGGGTCTTTATTAAAGTGGGGTGAGTTAAAAAATAAAAAGTGAGATTTAAATGAGCATTTAATCTCAGCCCTAGATCTCAATCTATTTCAGTCATTGGATTTAGAGATTACCCAAAAGTCACTTAGGATTAGATTAAAGGAGGCAAAAGGAGGCAAAAGGTCATTCATTCTTTCATGAACAGATTGAGAGAAGGAGAGCAAGAGAGCAAGGGAGATTTCTGGACAAGGAGGAGAAGGAGACAACAGCTTGGCACACATTCCAAGGTAGCAGTTGAGCAGATTTGTACAGTTGATTCAGCACAAAGTGAAAGGCTGATTTTGGCACGATTTTCTAGAAATTCATACAGCTGGTTTGCACAGAAATCGAGGAGCGGTTTGATGTTTTTCTGCACGCAAATCAAGGTCCGTACAGCGCATTTATTGCAATCTGTATAGCACATTTAATGCAGGTCGTACAGCACCATTTAAGGCTAAAAGTGGGCACGAAAATCGAGGCGGTCGTACAACATTTATTGTTGTCCTGTTTGCTGTAATTTCCAGTTTGATGTGAGGCACGGGAAAAGAGATAAGTTGTAAATTTGCTTGCTAATTTTTTGCTAAATATTTCTCACTGTAAAAAAGGCATTTTCAGAAATAAAGAAGAGTTCTCGAACTGGTTTTCCCCAAGAGTTGTAGGGGGTTTTTCCAGGGTCACATTGACCAAAAATCACTGTGTTCAAATGTGTTAAATGACTGTTTGTACCTGCTGATTTTTATTTATGCATTTTCCAGCATTCTGTAAAATTTCCAGAATTTGTGTTTTCAGCAAAAATTTATTTTTTCAGTTGTTGAATGTATGAATATGGGAAAGGGCATTTAACTATATGTATGAAATAAGGTGAAACTGAAAACCGGGGTGGGAAATGATAAATCTCTACATGGTATCAGAGCTTGAGTGCTAAAGTGCAATTTGGGACAGCAAGAAGGAAAATTACAGCCTGCTGGTTTTCACTCAGAAAATTCCAGCAAGTTGATTTTTCACAAACAGCAGTTTTATCTTTACTACAGCAGTGTTATTTTTCAGTTTTAGGACAACAAGTTGTCATTGGGACTGAGGGTGGAGGATAGGCTAGATGGGCATACAAATTACAGTGTTTGGAAGGAGAGAAAGTAGAGTATCTTTGAGGAGACAGAAGTCTGGGATATCATGGTGCATACCACACAGAACCCTGTTGTTGTGCTTACTGATGCGACTCAGTTGTTTGAGTATAATAAAAAGAACAACAAGGGTAAGAGGCTGATTCTAGACGGAGTCAAAGACCATTGCATTCCTCATGTGAAAGGAAAGAGCAATGCCCATGAGATGTGGACAGCATTGTCAAATCTCTACCACAGTACCAATGAAAACCGAACAATGGTCCTGAAGGAGAAGCTGAAGAACATTAAGATGGGTAAATGATAGTGCAGCTGGATATCTCACAAAGATTACTAATGTGAGAGATGAGTTGGCAGCAATTGGAGAGGCCATTCCACCCACTGAGTTAGTGCGGATTGCAGTGAATGGCCTCCCCCGTTCATTGATGAACTTTGCTGATGGGGTTTGTGCACGTGAGACCCTTCCCACATGGGAGAGGTTTT
>APFE030661097.1:176774-215818 GCA_000404065.3 Pinus taeda | reverse complement strand
GCTTTGTTGTTCTTGTTTTCCCAGATGGCGAGCTCTTTGTCTGATGTAGGCTTTTCTGGGTCACTGTCTCCTTCTCCGACACACACTCCTTCCCACAGCTCATTGAAAATGAGGGTGTGTTGTACCATCCGGGACCAGTCAGGATAGTTCTCCTTGCCAGTGAGAACTATTCCTATCATAGAGATGATTGAATGCATTCTGTAAAAGGTTACTTTTGCTGATATAAAAACTTTTGCTGATATATACTTCTGATAAAAAAAAAATACTCTTAAAAAAACTTCTGCTGCTTTGAAAAAATGATGGAGAATTACTATGTATATCTCTGCTTTAAAATGATTTTGTTATGGAGAAAAATCATTTAAAATCAGCCTTATATCACCATATATATATGCAAACTCATTCCATATATCATTTAAAATCCTGCTTCTTTAAAGTCACCATATATCATTTAAAATTCTGCTCATATATATATCTCAATCAGTACGCACACAATGACAAGTATCCAGAAGATACAAAAGAGTTATTTGTAGAGCCGATTTGAATGAAAACCCTACAACAAAACAGAAGTTCGAAGAAACAGTTCCCAAAGAGACAAAGAAGTGGCATCTAGAGACACCATCAGAAACAAAATCAATCGGGACACCCCGCCTCCTTAACCTCCAAACCCATAGAGGGTTCTGCCCTGCCTCTTCAAAGCATAAACGATGTCCATGGCTATGACAGTCTTTCTCAGAAAAAACACAAGATTTAATCAAAACGTATTATTGCTGTCCCATTTACACTATACGCTGTCCCATTAACTGGTTCTAATCAGGCAGCGGGGGGGAATGATCCATAGCTAACGAAACAAACTACCGCGATCTGAAATTAAATGAAACCGCTCTCAAGTCTTAGCAAAACAGCTAAGTTCGACCTGCTCTGCAATCTTCCACAGTGATACAGAGGGAAAACTCCGCGTTTAATTTATAATAAGTGCCATGAACTTAAAACGTGAGAGGGGGGAATATTTCAACTTCCACCGCAAGAAACCTAAAAAAAACCAAGCCGCGGAGAAGAGTGGAAGAGTGGTGCTCTAGGGGGAATGATCCAGGCAGCGGACCAGGTAGCCGAGGCAATGTCAAGCAGCGGACCAAAACAAAATACAGGCAGCGGGCAGGTGTTTCAATGCTATGAAATTACAGGCGTTTCAATAACAGTGATACGTTACCAATCAGGCGTTTCAATGAAAGGCAGAGGCAGGCGTTTCAATGAAGGCAGTCTTCAGGCAGCGGCAGTCTACAACGGCAGGGATGTCAGAGACTGAGGAGTTACTACTATTACTGGGACCTGTGCTCTGATACCATGTCAGGCCAAGGTAACTCCAGAATAAATGAGCGAGAGAAACTGATTGTATTATTCATTAGGTAACCTACATTTATATACATAAACAAAACGGATCAGTTCATCTTCTGGATGACTGTCCAGTTCACCCATCCATTTCGGATTAGGTGTCAACAGTAGGGGATGCCAAAGCCATGTTACATGATCAGGGGTTGCCATTGTTCTTGTGGGCAGAGGCCTACAACACAACTACTTATTTACAAAACAGGAGTTCGCATCATGCCTTGGGGCACATGACTCCGGAGGAGGCTTTTTCTGGGAAGAAGCCTGATATTGGTCATCTTTGTATCTTTGGGTGCATTACATACTCCTACATACCCAAGGAGAAGACGACCAAACTAGAGCCTACCGCAGAGAAGGGTATCTTTGTGGGCTACAGTGAGACCTCAAAGGCCTTTCGGATTTACATTCTTGCACAGAGGAAAGTTGTTGTCAGGCGGGATGTGAAGTTCGAGGAGGACAGGGCGTTTAGGAGGTAACGGGAGTTAGTGTATCTGGATCAGCCAGACCCTCAGCAACAGTTGAGTCAGTCGCAGGGATCCAGTGGGCAGGGATTAGGAGGATCCGGAGGTACATCTATGACGATGCTAGATTCGTTAGTGAGCAGTGGCTCGACAAGCCAGAGGGGTGGTGCTCCAGGCAACATGCAGAGCAATCCACAGAGCAGTTCACTAGGGAGTCCACTGGTGGACAGTTCACACGGTACCTCAGCTTCTACAGGTTCAGGTGCAGGCATGAAGACAACAGATAGGCAGTCAGGAGTTCAGGCTCCTGGTGATGAGGAGGAGGAGTTTCATTCTCCTATGGGAGAAGCATGCTCAGGGAAGAGGAAGCCCAAGTGGCTTCAGGACACCTTGAGAGATACCACATATGTTCCTGAGCCTAAGAGGTCGGTCAGAGAGAGTAGACCACCTGAGAGGATTTGTAGCTATATGGCAATGGCTACCAACATCCTTGACTCTGAGCCTTCTAGCTACGAGGAGGCAGCTAGCCAGCAAGTCTAGAGAGAGGCCATGCAGGAGGAGTATTCTTCTATCATGAAGAATGATGTTTGGGAGGTGGTGCCAAGGCCTGAGGGCAAATCCGTGGTTACTTCCAGATGGCTTTACAAGGTAAAGCATGCTGCAGATGGCAGCGTTGAGAAATTCAAAGCGAGGTTTGTGGCTAGAGGGTTCTCCCAGGTAGAGGGAGTTGATTATGAGGAGACCTTCGCTCCCGTGGCTCGATATACTTCGATCCACTCCATTATATCGATAACAACAGAGATGGGTTGGAAGATCCACCAGATAGATGTGAAGACTGCATTTCTCAATGGATTCATACAGGATGAGGTGTACATTGAGCAGCCACAAGGCTTTTAGGTGCATGGGAGGGATTCCCATGTGTGCAGACTGAAGAAGGCTCTTTATGGCCTAAAGCAAGCTCCCAGAGCTTGGTACTCTAGGATAGATACATACTTGCAGGGGATGGGTTTCACAAAGAGTGAGGCAGATCTGAACCTTTACTATATTGTGATAGGTGAGGAGCCTCTCATTCTGGTGCTGTATGTGGATGAATTGATCATTACAGGTGCAGAGAGACTCATAGAACACTGCAAGAGAGATCTTGCGGCGGATTTTGAGATTAAGGACATCGACTTGATGCATTACTTTTTGGGTTTGGAGGTGTGGCAGGAGGAGGGGTATTTCTTCCTGAGGCAGGGGAAGTATATTGTGGACATCCTTGGTAGATTCCACATGGAGGATTGTAAACCCATGTCAACACTGATGATCACCAACTAGAAGAAGCTTCATGCTTCAGATTCTGAGTTGGTGGGTCCCACATTGTACAGGCAGCTGATTGGTTCCTTGATGTATTTGATCAACACTAGACCAGATATTTGTTTTGCAGTCAACACGATGAGTCAGTTTATGTGTGAGCCTAGGAAGGTTCACTAGGTGGCTACAAAACACATTTTGTGGTACTTGCAGGGGACAATGGATTATGGTCTGGACTACAGGCAGGGGGATGGAGTGAGATTGGTAGGTTATACTGATTTTGATTGGGCAGGTTGTGCTTCTGATAGGAAGAGCACTTCAGGGTGCTGTTTTGGGTTGGGTTCGGCAATAGTGTCATGGTTCAGCCGGAAGCAGCAGTCAGTAGCATTAAGTTCAGCGGAAGCAGAGTATATGGCAGCCAGTCTATCTAGTTGTGAGGCCATATGGATTCACAAGATGTTGTTTGGCTTATTTGGTCAACTATTGTGACCTTCAGTGATTTACTGTGATAATCAGAGTTGCATTAAACTCACGGAGAATCCAGTATTTCATGACAGGTCAAAGCATATCGGGATCAAATATCATTTCATCAAAGACTATGTTCAGAAGGCAGCTGTGAAGCTTGAATACATTCCCACTAATAAGCAGGTTGCAGATATTCTTACCAAAGCCTTACCATGGGGCAAGCATGTCTACTTCAGAGACAAGATGGGTGTGGTGAGGAACACCTTCCTCGGTAAGAGGGAGTATTAAGATTTGGTACCGGAAGACAGGTGGTTCCCTAAGGCTTTGATCTTTGGCCTAGGCAAAAGTGTCCAAAAGAATTTAATTTTTCTCCTAAACTAACTTTATAATTTTTATAAAGTCAAATCTAATTTAAAAGTGATAAATTTACTAAAGTCTAATTTTAAAGTGACTTTAATAAAGTCAATATAAAATTAGAAAGGAAAAGTGACTTTGGAAATAAATGACTAAGTGGGTCTTTATTAAAGTGGGGTGAATTAAAAAATAGAAAGTGAGCATTTAATCTCAGCCCTAGATCTCAATCTATTTCAGCCATTGGATTTAGAGGTTACCCAAAAGTCACTTAGGATTAGATTAAAGGAGGAAAAAGAGGCAAAAGGTCATTAATTCTTTCATGAGCAGATTGAGAGAAGGAGATCAAGAGAGCAAAGGAGATTTCTGGACAGTGAGGAGAAGGAGGCTGCAAGTCTGTACAGCGGAGTTTCGGCAAAGGCGGAGTTTCAGTAAGGCTGAATTTCATCAAGTCTGTACACCGGAGTTTCAGCAAGTCTGTACACCAGATTTCAGCAAGGCTGAGTTTCAGTAAGTCCGTACAGCAGAGTTTCAGCAAGGTGGAGTTTCAGCAAGGCGAAGTTTCAGCAAGGCGGACGAGATAAGTTGTAAAAGTTTGCTTGCTGATTTTTGCTGAATATTTCTCTTACTGTAAAAAGCATTTTCCAGAAATAAAAGAAGCTTTCGAACTGGTTTTCCCTAAGAGTTGTAGGGGGTTTTTCCAGGGTCACCTTGACCAAAAATCACTGTGTTTAAATGTGTTGAATGGCTATTTATATGTGTTGATTTTTATATTTCTGCATTTTCCAGCATTCTGTAAAATTTCCAGAATTTGTGTTTTCAGCAAAATTTATTTTCCAGTTGTTGAATGTATGGATATGGGAAAGGGCATTTAACTATTTTGGAGAAATAAGGTAAAACGGAAAACCGGGGTGGGAAATGAGAAATTTTTACATAAAGTAGAACATGAAGGTATTTGTCAGAGGTGTGTCGAAGAAAAGCATACAAGGGGACCATTCCCCTCAAGTGATAACAAGACTACTGACATATTGCAATTGGTTCCTTCTGATCTATCTGGAATGATGCCCGTGAACTCATTAGAAGGATATTTATATTATGTTATCTTTGTGGATGATTTCTCTCGCAAAACTTGAATATATTTCTTGAGGAAGAAGGACGAAGTATTCTCATGGTTCTGTTCTTTCAAAGCTTTGGCCAAAAATCAAACCGAAAGGAAGATCAAAATATTGAAGACCGATAATGGAACCGAATATGAATCAAATGAGTTCAATGACTATTGTATAGAAGTTGGCATTAAGAGGGAGACTACTACCACATATACTCTTGAGAAAAATGGTGTTGTTGAAAGGAAGAATCATTCTATTATAGAGGCCACTCGAGCCATGCTTCATGATCAAAGACTTCTGAAGTTTCTATGGGCCGAAGCTATAAACATTGTCGTGTATGTTCAAAATAGATGCCCTCATCAAGCGTTGGACTCCAAAACTCCCAAAGAAGTTTTCACTAGTAAGAAACCTAAAGTTTTTCACTTAAGAATTTTTGGTAGTCCTATATATTTTCATGTGCTGAAAGAAAAGAGAAGCAAATTGGATGCTTCTAGGAAGAAAGGGATATTTGTGGGCTACAGTGAAACTTCTAAGGCATATAGAATCTATGTGCCTGATCAAAGAGAAGTGGAGATAAATCATGATGTCACCTTTGATGAGGATGTTGCCCTTGGGAAGATTAGTCACCTTCCTATTTCAAGGAAGAACAAAGAAGTAGATTCAGGAAAGCAGGGAGAACCGCATGATGAGCCGATACCCGATGTTGAAGCACCAATGGATCCCATTGAGCCACCCCCTCATGAGCCCTACTCCTCAAAAAGGAGACCCTCATCGCTTAGGGGAACTCTCGAAGATGTCGAGAGACATGTTTCACCTAGTGGGACATTTCATAAAAGTAAGAAGCTGAATAGGTACCAAGGGTACTTAACTACAATGAGCACCATTGTTCAATCTGAGCCTTGCACATTCGAAGAAGTTGTGAAGCACCAAGTTTGGTAGGATGCTATGAACAAAGAGTATGAGTCGATTATGAAGAATGATGTCTGGGACGTGGTCCCTAGACCTAAGGACAAACCTGTTGTCACCTCGAAATGGCTCTACAAGATCAAGGATGGAGCTAATGGAAGTCCTGAAAAGTTCAAGGCTAGATTTGTTGCTCGAGCCTTCTTTCAAAAGGAAGGTCTGGACTACGATGAGATATTTGCACATGTGGCCTGATATACCACCATCCGTTCGATTATAGTCCTTGCCACCTCACAAGGATTTAATCTATATCAGATGGATGTCAAGACCACCTTCTTACATGGTTCAATTAAGGAGGAAGTCTATATAGAACAACCTGAGGGGTTCGAAGTTCAAGATCGTCAAACACATGTATGCAGGTTGAAGAAAGCCCTCTATGGGCTAAAGCAAGCTCCCCAAGCTTGGTATGAGAGGATCAACAGTTATCTGATAAAGCTATGATTTACGAGAAGTGAAGTTGATCCAAATCTTTATTTTAAGGTTGAGAATGATAAACCTCTCATCTTGGTACTTTATGTGGACAATCTCTTTTCGACTAGTGCAGACCCTCTTATTCATCAATGTAAGAGGGAGTTGGCTTCCGAATTCAAGATGAAGGACCTAGGATTGATGCATTACTTCCTACGGTTGGAGGTCTGGCAAAAGCCAAGTGAGATTTTCCTTTCTCAAGGAAAATACATCGTGAAACTACTTGAAATATTTGGGATGGTGGACTACAAGTCCGTGACTACTCTGGTGGAACTTAACTTCAAGAAGTTATGCGGAAGTGTTGTTGGGCTCGATTTGGGAAATCCTTTTGAATATCGTCAACTCGTGGGGGCCCCAATGTTCTTGGTGAACTCCCATCCGGACATATGTTTTACAGTGAACACATTGAGTCAATTTATGGTCGAGCCTCATATCATTCATTGGATTGCTGCCAAGAATCTTTTGAGATATCTTCGGGGCACAATCACCTATGGACTGAGATACACTGCTGGGAATGTAAGGCTCCATGGTTATTCTAATGTTGATTGAGCTGGCAATGTGGTGGATTGTAAAAGCACATCTGGATGTTGCTTCTCTCTAGGTTTTGCTTCGATATCCTGGATGAGTAGGAAGCGGAAGTCAGTTGCTTTGAGCACCAATGAGGCTGAATACATTGTTGCTAGTATGGCCTCCTGTGAAGTTGTTTGGTTGAGGAAGCTCTTTAGTGAGTTGTTTGGACATGTGTTGGATACCACTGTGATATATTGTAACAACCAAAGTGGGATTCGTCTTTCTGAGAATCTCATGTTTCATGACCACTCCAAGCATATTGATATCACGTACCACTTTATCTGGGATATGGTACAACGAGGAGCAACAAGGCTCCATCATATTGGGACTGATGATCAAGTCACAGATATTCATATGAAGCCCTTGGGGGAGGTCAAATTCTTAACCTTCAATGAATGACTTGGAGTCGTGGAAAGACCCTCTTATGAGGATCTCGTATGAGATGGATGTTGAGCTCTAGGAGCTCCGAGGGGCTTGGGGTACTTCTTGGAGTGATGAGCGACCATAGGGTGAGTGGTTCACCTTCCCCTAGTGGTGCGCAATGTATTAGGGTGAGCAGTTCTACTTCCCCTATGATAACCCATGTTGAGATCTGCATAAGATGAGTGGTTCACCTTCTCATATGGCATATGAGAAGGATGAGTGGTTCACCTTCTCCTGCCAGTACATCCTACCCAAGCAGTCTGGGACTCATGGGAAGTACCTCTCATCTGGCCAATGGGTAGGGAAATGAGAATAGGGACCATAGTACTATTGATGGACGCATCGTGTACTACAGTACTCCCTATGCTAGGATGTCTGATATTGATCTGGGATCAATGGAGACTAACTTCGGGTTAGTGAAAAGTAGTATGATACACTCTCGATTATTGGAGACTGACTTCGAGTCAGTGGAGAGTAGTATGACACACTCGATTATTGGAGACTGACTTCGAGTCAGTGGGGAATGGTATGATACATTCTCGATCATTTCTTCTTCATTATTTCTTCATGGTTCAACTGAGCAGAGCAGAGATGACATGGTTGGTACTAATTGTCAGATGGTTTGGCAGGTGGAGTTCTTCCTAGTTGAGAGGGAGTGTTAAATTTGGCAACTAGGGCCAAACTCCACCTTGAACAAGCATATGATGCAGCGGATATTTTTATTGGATTCCTCTCTCCGAGAGGTATAGGATTGATCTAAAGATCATCTCATTCTAACATGTACAAATGGAATTATGAATTTATTTTGTTTATGGACAAATTGTCAAGGTCGACCAGCAAACTAATGTAAGCTCAGAAGCCCAACAGTCACGTTTATTCATTCTCAACGTTTGCATATAAATAGAAGGTGCCTTTGCCTCATTTGGACATCACTCACTTCACACACATCTCTCTCTGCTCACATGATTGGGAAAGGATTTCACAACAGCCTCTCTCCACACATGCAAAGAAGAAGAAGACAGTTTTCTACGTTGACCGAATTTTAGGGAAGTTTGACCAGCGTTTTGACTAACAACGTTGACCTGTTTGACTGCGTTTTTGTGAGGGAAATTTCTGTTTGGGCAAGCCCCATTTATGGGCACAGAAATCGAGGCAGACCGCACTGTTTGACCAACGTTGACTGCATAAGGGTTTGACTACAACGTTTACTTGCGTTGACCAAGTTTGACTTAGTATTTTCGAATTGTTTTTGCGCTGATTTGATTTGTTGTTGGAGGCTGAGTTGACTGGGTTTGACCGAGCTATTTTGGAGGTCAAATTCTACCCTATTGACCAATGTTGACTTTCTGGTTAGGGCTTCATGTAGCTACTATTTGACTGGACATATTTCATTTGATTGGGCAAGTGAATATTACATACTGTACTATTTCTCTCTACTGAACTTTTGAAGGATAATAAGAAGAATTGATCAAAGGGTTTCCCCACATTGGGGTTTGTCCCTGGCAGGTGCCATATCTTGTGTCCTCTTGTCTTGGCTTGTCTTCTACTGTTTTATTTATGCCCTATCTGCATTTACTGTCATGTTGATGTGATTGCTAATTTGGAAATTGATATTGGGCTAATAAGAAAATTGAAGTAAATTGCTCTTAAGCATAAACATACCACTGTTATCTAAAATTAACAAGCCTCCAATTATAGGGCATGGAAAAACAGGATAGATCTCATCCTTGAGAAGAATAAAGTCTTAAATCTAGTCAAAGGAAAAATAAAGAAGCCTACAAATGAATCAAGTGAAGCAGTGAAAGCAAATTTTAGAGAAACAGAGATTTTGGCCATGAGCCTAATAGTGGATGGAATAAAGGATAACCTCATCCCATATATATCCAACGTAGATTCCGCTCAAAAGATTGGAAGGATACTCCTACATTCGAGAATGCATGCAGTAAAGAAGAAGTCAGAATATATTTAGTAAGCAACAAGGAAGAAGAGAAAATATTGAATGCCTATTCCACTCATCACAAGAATAAAGGAACCTTCAAGAAGTCCAAAGGGCCAAGGAAGAAGATAGATCTATCCAAGAATGAATGCTACAATTGTCACAAGATGGGTCACTATAGAAGTAATTGTCCTAAGAATCCAAGAAGAAATAGGGATCAAGCAAACATTGCCAAAGAAGAAAAAGATAGAATGGTCTGAAGTCAAAAACCTATTTTCTAGGGACTCTATCCCTTACAAATCCTTCTACTCTAAGTTTTGAATTGTTTTCCTTTACGCTTTGATTTCTAGTATTTATAGGTTTAACATGCTTTGGAAAAACATTTTTGAATTGTTTTGATGAAGTTATAGGTATCCCTCGAGATAGGATTAAGAGGGAGCCTTCACTATTTTTCCAAAGATAAGTATCTTACTCCTTGTATTATCTTTTCATATTTGGTTTCCCTCTCCTATTTGATGGTCAACAAGTCATCATAAAAGAAAGTAGCCATGGATCTGGTCAATTTTAGCCAAAGGAGTCAAGAAGGTAACCTTTACAACCTACTTATAAATCTAGTCAAGCTAGTGTGGCAGGATGTCATGATGGAGGAGGGTTCCTCTGGCCTTAAAGAGACGGTTACAAAAGGATTCTCTCACCAAGTGAGTTGACCGAGATGAGACTCTTAATCTAGTTGGAGGGTTCTACTGAAAAGAGGGATTTGCCAAGATGGGTTGATGCATGCACCACCAATTTTAAGTTTCAGTATCAATGAGTTTGTAGTTTGTACTCATGTTGGGCTTTTAAGAGTTTAGTGCATATGTCAATATTTAATAGATGGCTCTGACACTTGTCTTGGCCCATATACAGATGATCTTGTTATCACAGCAAACCCAAAAGAGTTCAATTTGTGGTGTGATACGTGTTTGACTAGGGAAGTTGACATGGTCACAAGTTGTTGATGCAATTTTACTTATACAAAAGGCTTTCACCTTTACAATTTTGAAGAGAGTTCAAAGTACAAAAAAAGCAGTGATCCAATGTCATGTTTCTTCAATTTGCAAGAGGTCAATAAGTCAATCAAGCCGCTAGCAAAGGGGAGGTTTGAGATGCAAAGGGAACATCTTGTGTTTGGCAAAGAACACTTTCCTTGGTAAGAAGGGGTGTTAGTTTATACCTCCGAAGAGTCCTTTAGCCATGGTGCACGTGTTACAAACCCGAGTGTAACATGCAGTTGCAACAACAATGTGTACAGCCTATGTTAGGCCAGTGTCTTCAATCCTATATGGTACATTGACTATGGAAGACGGTTCATGTTATAAAGGGATTGCAGTTCTAATTTTAGCAATCTAGATTTAGAAATTTACTTGTTTGGCTTTAGGAAAGTAGTTTCTCTAGAATTAGTTGTTTTCTAATTTTAAGTTACTTTTTCATATTTAGGGAAGCTTTGTTTTAGGTTTCTTTTTCCTAGCTTTAGATAAAGTGCACGAGGGAAACTTAGCCCCAGGGAGAGGATGCACATACCAAGGAGTTTATTATTCTTGTTGGGTTACTCCATTAAAGATAGTTTCTTCATGCAGTTTGAAGTTGCTAATATAAAGGTCGAGAATAGATCAAGGATTGGGAATTGATCCAATGGTTGGATATGCCTTCAGTGTAAACACTAGATGACCTTTTGTGCAATACAAGAGGGATCCAAGTATGGTTTAAGTGATCACTTTTTTTACTTCAAATTAAAGTAGGGTATGTCTACAACCATGATACATTGTAACAATCAGATCTGCATCAAGCTCTCGGAAAATCTAGTGTTTCATGACAGGTTGAAACACATAAAGAACTAGTAACACTTCATTAGGGATTGTGTGCAGAAAGGCACAGTGAAGTTGTAATATGTACCTACAAATGAGCAACTTGTAGACATCCTCACAAAGGCCTTAATGAAAGGAAAGTTTGTATTACTATTCTTCAAGGACGAGTTGGGGGTGGTGCAAAACACCTTCCTCACTAAGAGGGAGTGTTGAAACTGTAGCTCAAATAGGTGTCTCTACATAGGCCTTGTGTCCAAGAATGCAAAAGATATCTTGCAAATTTATTTATTTCGGAATTTTTTTTATTCTTCTTAAGTCCAAACTTAGGAAAAGCATGATAATTAATTTAATTAGATATTATTGCCTTGGTAACTCATATTTCTAAAGTTTATAATTTTGGAAATTAATATTTCCATTTGACAAATTCAAAGAAAGTGATAAGATTAAATTTTGGCCTTTGATCTTTTCTTTGACGATCCCAAGAAGGAAATAGGGTTATGAGAGAAATTATAAATTCCTAGAATGAGACGGTGAAGCACACATTAGAGATCACATCGAGTTAGAGAGGAGGGTTGATTTGGGTGAGAAGAAGGAAGGTTGAGCAGCTGAGAGAAGGGATTGTCTTGTTTAGATAAAGAGGGGTCGTAGGCTAGTCGTATTGAGCAACGAGAGAGGGGTCGAATCCTAGGGTGTTTGCAGGAGAGAGAGGCTGAGTATTAAGGTTAAGCTTCCTGTTGGAGGAAAGGTTGAGCCCTAGGCCGATATCTGCTAAAGAAAAAGGGTCATACTCTACTAGAGAGAGGTCGTATTTCAGGCCAAACCATCGCTGACGATAGAGGGCCAATTTTTGTGGTTGTTCTTGGATGTACATTTTCTAGATGATTATTTCCTAGGTATTCTCTCTAAAGCCTAATAAAATCCTTCTTTGTTGGTTTATCCCCACACTAGGGTTTTCCAGGCTAAAAGTTGTGTAAAAGTATATGTGCTTGGATTTCTTGTTTCTGTTGTGCATAATTTGTTAGAAGCTTGACTATGTTAATTGTGCATAGATTTCATGTTTGAGTTTTCTAGTCTTCAGTAAAAATAAAATTATGTGTATAAAAATTTACTGGCACATTCATCACTTTGTTGGGCTTTAGAGAAAACTAACGCATTATTGATGAGAGCATCATACCTTTTGCATTGCTTCCTTCCATTCATCATGTGAAATAGCTTCTTTAAAGGAAGTTGGTTCAAAATTGTTGATTTTTCAAGTGCAATAGATACAAGCACTAATTTCTAAAAAAATGATAATTACTTCTAATGATGTAGATACTCTTTTAGCACTTCCAGTTTATCATTAAGCAATTATACTTCAGAAATTCAACCATAAATGCACAAGGACAGTAGAGATCACAATGCATAAAGAGAACACAAGATTTACCCTAGGAAAACCCACTTGGGGGAAAAACTCAACAATGTTTTCCCTAGAGATATTCTTCAGTTCAACAAGAGAGACACCTAATCCTACTAGTCAACTATGATGGTCAAACTAACCAATGATGCTATGGTCAAACCTAGTCAAATAGCCCTCTTGTCAAGTCAATCTTCTACCCAACAAACTCGGCCCTCTCATATCTGCTTAGGACGAATTTCAACCTTCCAAAAGCAGCCTAGAAATTCAGCCCTTCTGGCCAGAATATATTGCCTAGAATTTCATCTATGCCACCTAGAATATGCCGAGAAAGTCACACTTGCAAAGTCAAGGAAAGAGAGAGATACTTGAGATGAATTCGTCCTTCTTCTTCTTCGCTTGGATGCCCAGAATATAGCTTGTCTTTTGTGTGAGATCAAATGGTGCCTTGTGGAGGAGGTCGAGTGCCTTAAATATAATGTTCTGCCTGTCCGTATGGGTGTCTCTTGACTGGTGCCGACTTGACAAATTTGGAGCCAAAACTTCAAAATTCAAAATTTTCTCTTTTGATACCAACATGAAAAACATGTCTTGTATTAATTATTGCAAGGGCTAAAATATAAATTATGAAGACCAACCATAGCTACAAAATTCAACAAAAAATAGTAGACAAACTCAATTCACAATCATACGAAACATCCATATCATCAACTAAATCAAAATTATCTACATCACCTCCATCTTGTTTGGTGGAGCTTCTAGTTCCTATCTTTTCAATCTCATCAAGATTAGTAAGCCATTTTGGGGGACCTTTATGAGATGGTTCAGGTTGCTCCATCAATTAAGGTGGGGCAGCATCAAGATTCAACCTTCCAATCCTCTCAATCACATCACTTAAAGGGTCTTCTTGATCTAAAGAAGTGATTAAGCCTTCACTAGGGGGAGACAACGCTTCAAAAGGAAATTCCATATACTGATCCGAGATAGGAACCCCCCCTTCAAGCTGTGGAATCTCATTATCAAATTCATGATAAGTTTTTGCATGATTAAATCTATCCAAATGATCAAATTGTCATTCAAGAATGTTGTCAATCCTAGAAAATTTAAGAATAATCACATCTCTAGACAATATAAATTTCTTATTTACCTCATTGTAAAGTCAATGTGCTTTTTGGTATCTGAATACCCAAGAAGATGCAGTTACAGCTCCTTGCATCAAGCTTGTTTCTTTGTTCCTTAGGAATCAAGGCATAGTAGGTGGAACCAAAGATCCTAAGATGCCTTACCAAAGGAATGTGGCCATACCACATTTCATGAGGAGTCTTATTTCTAAGAGCATGAGATGTACATTTGTTTTTGACATATATTGCACACATAACCACATCAACCCAAAACTTCAACTTTACATTTTTGAAAAACATTATGGAGCGAACCATATTCAAAATAGTTATGTTCATTCTTTCAACTACACCATTTGGTTGAGGATTGTAAGAAACAGTGGTTTGACATTTAATCGCATGTTGGCAAAGATAGTTTTCAAATACATTAGGTGAAATTTCTGAAAGTTTCAAAAGCTTTGATCTACTTTTCAACAAGTATACCCAACACATCCCAGTGTAAACATCATTAAAAGTCATCATACATCTATTTCCATTTGCAAAAAGAATAGGCATAGGGCCACACAAATCAAAATGAATCTGTGCAAGTTTTCTACATGCTCTGGAAGTAGAATCATGAAATGGTTGTTTGTTATGTTTTCCTAGGATACAAGCATCACATTGCTTGAGTATCCTTGGAATAGTTGGAAAACCATGAACACCATTCTTTTTCAACAAATGAAGACTATCACAATTAAGATGTCCAAATCTTGCATGCCATAAAAGACTGGATGACAATGTACCCCATTGTACTGAGAAAGTCATGCAAAGTTTTGTGCATGAGCAGATGTTCCTTGCAACTTCAACAGTGTTTCCTCCTCTGTTCCAATCATGACAATTGTGTTGTCTGATGCTTTTCTTATCTCTTTTTTCTATCAAACATATGAATGGAGTGTCCTTGTTGGCGAATGTGAACAAGGGACAACAGCTTTCTCTGTAATTCGAGAAGGTAGAGTACATCATGCAAAAGAGAGATAGAAATTATAGGAAATTTAAGCCTGAAGGTGCCAAGTTCGAATGGCTTGAGATTTGACTTGTTTGTAAAATACAGTGCACCATCTACATTATCACTAAGGTCTTCAAAGAAGTCTTTCAGAAAGGCCATATGGCAAGTTGCACCTTTATCAAGCAACCATGCATCTTTCCAAGAAGCAAAGGAAGTATGAACAAATCTTCAATTACTCCAATATTGCAATGGGCAACAAATAACCAGTAAATTCAAGCGCTTTACCTTTTGTTGGATTTAGTGTTTTACCTTTGACTTCTTTGCAATCTTGATTGATTCTCTGCTAGGGGATTTTGTATGTGGATGCGTCATGTCCATCTTTGTCAAAGGAATGTAGTGGAGATTAGATCTTCCTCATTGATGATGTTTACCACACTGCCTTTGTGATTCTTTCTTCCACGTCCTCCTCTACTACCTCTTCCTTTAGGAGAATCATGAGACTGATTCTTCTCTTTCTGTGCAAGACACGATACTTCTTCAAGGGACTAAGATGATGTCTTCCTCTTCCCAAAAGCTTTCTCCCATTCTACAAACTTCTCCACAAGAGAATCAAAAGTAATGGCCCTAAGTTGTGCACTAGCTTGTAGGGATTCAAGATAGTGAGAGTGTATGGGATAGAGGGTCTTGACAAAGACTATAAGAGGTATGTCCATCTAAACTCTAGTGGCATGTACATCATGCATGATGGCTCTAATTTCAGAGGCTAGTGCCATGGGGTCATCATCTTTCAAGTCAAGGTTGAAGAGTTTAACCATAAACTGAACAACTTCCAATTTTGAGTGTGATTCATATAGATCTTCTAGCATTTTCAATTCACCATAAGAACTTGCAATTGAAACTATATGATGACTAACTTGCATCCACATTTACATATACTTCCACAAATGTTGGACACAAATAGCACACAATTCTTCACCATTGTTTCTATATTGTTGTCTTTGTGCTTAGAACCCTTCTTTATTTCTTATGTTGCTAGCTATTTGATGCAGCCTCACCATAGTCTCATGAAATTTGAGCCTCTTGGCCCACTAATTGAGAGTCTTGCATTCAAAACTAGTGGGTACATCCCAGCTACGTTTGCTTCCTACATGAAGTTGGTACATAGCCTCTACTCGGAAGTAGATCTAGCACTGGACACTGGGCACGTAAAGCATAAGTGTTCGAACTTCGGATGTTATCCCAACCCAAAGGCAGTGCAGTATGTGCAAAACAACCGAGGAAGGCATATGAAGCTAGACAACAACTACTACGATTAACAACAAGGGGCTCCTCATAGTAGACCAATGACCGTATGCAGATTTAGGGACAAGGTTGTACGTGAAAAAGATGGCAAAAAGTAGGACTACTTCTTCAAATACTTCGGCCAAGCACTCACCATCCTCTCTAAGAACAACCCTCTCATTGACACTCGAGGGGAGATCCACCAGCGGTGCTCTTTTAGAAAACAAATTGCACACAAAAAGCAAGCGTTGAGCAATAGGTCGATGCCACAATGATAGAGTGATAGCTGAATGGTATAGTATGAATATTACAGCGAAAGTTGCTCGAGAGAGTTGTTAATTTGGCAAAGCAAGAGAGTGCATGTATATCGATGATTGGTGCTAGGGATTTGTTCGAGAGATGGGAAATGTTCTAGTATGAGGCTTAACAATAATGCTCGACGGATCATTCAACGAGAAGGAGTCAAGCTGGAAATTTCACGTTCTAGGTCAGCGCTTCATAGCAACAAGCAAGACTGCCGTGGAAAGAGCGTGGCAAAGTAACAGGCAAGATTGGCATGGAGAGGGCGTGTCAGAGTAATGAGCAAGACAAGTAAACAGACAGTGAAGACTGGCTTGGAAAGGGCAGAGCTGGCAGAGGATTTGCAGAGGAGTTATTCTGAGTGGGGCAGAAATGCCTAATTTTGGCTCGGATACCATGTCAAGCCAATGAGTAACTCCCGAGTTGATGCATTTGCATTAATGTGAACAGAATTATATAACATGGAGGTGTGACCTTTGGTATTCATCTTCCAAGGTTATTTCATATTCTAACTGTTCATTTTCATTTTCATTTATTTACATATTTACAATTTACTCACCCAATCCTTAAGTGTCTAACAGTCAATTCATTTTTTTGGAAGTATGAACAAAAATACTAATCATTCGCATACAAATGTATCCCTGCACTAAACTGTGGGTCATGTTGCTTATACGGCTCAAAATTAAAAATCAGTTTAAATGCAGCAATGCAATAAAAAATATCTGCTGAGATAATTACACTGTATTACAGATCTAGGGTTTATTTTTCCCAATGATTTTTTTCACTGTCTGAGATAAAAAATATTTTATTACACGTCTAGGCTTTTTCCCCGGTGATTTGTTTCATTGTCGGAAATACATGATGAGTGGGATTTCTGCATTAAATTGCTTTACAGACGGAAATAAACCCTTATAACACGAAAAGCTCAATTCTCTTATTAGGGTTTAGGGTTTAGTGGGTATCAAAGGAAAAAGTATCTACTTACCAGAAAATTGATTGTGAAGGAATCGAGAGCAGGCGTAAGTGCTAGTTTGAGTCGTCCGCAACAAATGTAATCGATGGTTTAAAATAGCGGATGCGCGTTGCACCGGCGCCATAGAGAGTACTAACAGCGAAACCAAGCTTCTTGTTCTGCTCTCTCACAGGGTTGCCATTCATAGTATTCTGATTACAATGTTTTTCTCATCATATTGATTATCGAGGGTCAAATGACACCATCGAAGGGCTGACATTATTCGTGAAAGGGTGAATCACGTTAGTGTTTAACTCAATTAGGTTTCTTTTCTGATGTATGGATCTGAGAGAGTAAACGGTTTAGATATTTTTGAAATTGCAAGTGTAGTGTTAGGAAATTAAAATTTATTTACGGGTAAAATTTACATTTAGTGGTTTTTTTTTAAATTCACTTCAAAGAATTTCATCTCTCCACATTCAATAGATACATCCATAGGGCTAAATCAAAAAGTAATTTAGAAAAAATACATATATTTTTATTTATCGAAAAATAATGTATATTTTTTTTTAGTTTGAATATATTTTTTAGGTTTAATAAATAGATATGTTGTATTGGGGAGATTTTGTATTTTGGTTCATCTTTTTTGAGGGAGTATAGTTCTGCAATCTAAGGTTTTAATTTTAGTGAGAGATTTATAATTAGTTGTGGGTATTTTATTAAAAAATAAGATTTTGTGATTTGGTTTATTGGTGTTTTTTAGGGACTTTATTTTGTAACCTAAGGTTCCAATCTTACTAAAAGATTTATAATTAGTTGTGGGCCTCAACTAGGGATGATGTCCATTGTAATGGCCTTTACTGGACCATGTTTATGCAAGGTGCCCCCCATTATTATGTGGAATAAATGTTATATTCAGCATCTTAAAATATTTTCTATAATTTAAAAATTGTCTCCCATTGTGATCCAAGTTGATATTGGTGGCCGCTTGCCTATTCCACTTGGACCCTCAACATTGTTTACTATCAGTTTCTTATTTTTCAGCATAGTTTCCTATTTCGGTGGTTTTCTATTTTTTACAATTTTTCAGGTCCTAAACTTATGGAACTGTTTGGAGGCTCTAAACGACGTTTTTGGGGAAATTGGATACCTTTTCATTAATTCACAGTTGCAGTCGAAAGTTGTTTTCCTCGAATAGACCTTTCTAATGAGCTATTGTGTGCACCAAATGGAGATCATATGCCAAAGTTACGACCCCAAGAAGTTGACATTTCAATTAACCCCATCGATGCCCATAAGTTTTTGGTGCTTCATCTCCTAAGGTTAGGTTTTTAAATGTTTAGGGTTTCTAATTGCTTCTTCGTGAAAAAATCAGAACCTCATTGTAACACAGTTCAGAAGGCATGTAGCTGGCACATCTCTTCTCAAAGGTAAGCTACTACCATTCGAGCTAATTCGCTTTCATTATGCATGTAAACAATTTTCAGCATACACCAATTATTAATTGAAGTTAGGTTTCATTGTATCTCTATGTTTTTTGTTTTAAATATGTATTTCATTTTGTTCATTCATAAATCTAAATCAGTGGTATCAGAGCGATGTACCCTTTCTCTATTTTTATGTGCATGTCCCTAATGAGATCAGGGTATAAGGAGTTGGGACTCAAATTGTTTAAACCCTTGCAAGACTTTCCTCGTCGACCCCGATGGCCTCCCATGCCAAAATAAAATAAAGACGAGGGAGTAATAAATCTTATCAACTTGTTGTTCGAATAAGCTCTCGAGTGACAAAGGAACGAAATGATGGATAACTTTTCCCAGATCCTTCGGCGGTTACCAATAGGCGAAACATCTTCATCCAGCAACCACTTCGAAGGTGTTGCCCCCTTTAAGGTACAAGTTAACTTTTATATTCTTATATTTGAAGGCCATATAGATGCAGTTGTTGTAGACAACTGGTTAAGTTTGTTGGAAGGGTATTTTCCATCCCATGATTTTTCTGATAAAGAGAAGATTACTTTTGCATGGCTTAAAGCCGCTACCACATCAAGGACTAGTCAAAAACTTACTATGAGAAAAGACCACGAAGGAGTTTGCATTGTTTTCAATTACACCCTCTTGGAACTCTTTTAAGGATGTTGTTAAGCAACAATATTACCGTGTCAGAAGCTACAAATACAAATATATAATATGGACCACATTACGGCAGGAAAGGGACCAGGATATGCCATAGTTCGTGAATATCTTTTATACTTTGTGCATAAAGTTGTGTATCAAGGACTCTAAGCGTCATCTAGTGCTCAAGTATCATGGTTGTCTGCACAAATACATGCAGGTGGAGATGGAGTTCTTGGACATATCCTCGCTTGGAACAGCATACTTATATGTTAGTTGAATCGAGACAAAATTTAAACATAATAAGTGAGACTTTGGTTCTGCGAAGCTAAAGTAGTGCAAGGGCATCCCCACACCATAGAACAAAGGAAAGATCCAAGGTAGAACAAACCTAGGACAACCCATTGAATTTGCAAACAAATAATAGCAATGGGAAGACGAAGAAGGACACAGGAAAGTGGTGTGAGTTTCACAGGAGCCCCACTCATAACACAAATGAGTGTCGTGCAAAGTAGTCGCTCGTGGCTGAGATGAAAGCTTCAAAGTCAAATGTAGGTTCCAACTTTGAACCAGACCCAGACAAGGGGAACATATAATTGATGTAGAACCTAGTGCTATCATTGCTACCACTAAGGTCCAACATAAGGAGCTTCAATATTTGAATGAAGGTGAGTGCCTATTTCACTCACAAACGTGGGTAAAGGGGGACTTTTTTTTGTTTCATTGCAAATAGTGGGAGTCAAAAGAACCTCATCCAAAAAGAGGTCGTTAAGCGGTTAGGCCAGCTAACAACACCACATCCGCAGCCATACACCGTCGGGTGGCTCCACGAAGGGTGAGATCTTTGCGACACAAACAATGTTGCATACCCTACAACATTAAGCCTTTCATGGAAAAGGTATTGTGTGATGTTGCTCCCCTTTAAGATTGTGATGTTTTGTTAGACCAACTATACTTGTGAAACCATCCAAACCTCGTCCTATTATTATTACTTTGGGCAAAAAATTGTATAGGATACTAGAGGTATCCCCGCCTACTGTCATTTATTTGATCTTTGCTAAGCAATGCAACAAGATCATCTCCCATACTGGGAAATTTGTTCTCCTCCTTGTTTACTCTCAAAGTAAGGGGAAGATCGCAGACACATCTATGGCCTCCACATAGGGCTCCTTAGTGGGGCAAAAGCAAATGGATAAGGTTGTGGAAGAGTATAGAGACATCTTCTCTTCACCCACAAGGGTACTTTTGCACTGTCAGGTCAAGCATTCTATCGATCTGACCCTTGGTGCACCTCTACTTAATGGGCCAATCACTCTCTCCTATAAAACAAGGAAATCAAGTGACAAATCCAAGAGCTACTACAAAAAGGGCACATCTAATGAAGTTCCTCACCCTATGGGAGCCCAATTGTACCCGTTCAAACGAAGGATGGGACCTGGAGGCTTTGTATTGACTATCAAGCCCTGAACAAAATCACAATCATGAAATTGATGACCTTCTTGATCAACTCAAGGGATCGAAATACTTCAGCAAGATTGATTTGTAAGTTTGGCTATCACCAAGTTCCAATAGAACCCACATATATGTGGAAGATTATTTTCAAGTCCAAGGAGGGTCTTTTTGAGTGGTTTGTCACGCCCTTTGGTTTTGATGAATGCCCTTGCAACTTTCATGAGGCTGATGGATGACGTATTACAGCATTCACAAACTCATTCATAGTTGTTTATCTTGATGATATTCTCATCTCCAACAAGAGATGGGAAGAGCACTTGCAATATATTTGGCAAGTCCTGAATACTTTGCGACAACCCAAACTATGTGCGAACTTGAAAATTCCTCCTTTAGCATGGACAAGGTCCACTATATGGGTTACATTATTGATGAGCAAGGTGTGCATGTGGATCCAGCTAAGATCCAAGTCATTCGTGAATGGTTAGCCCCAACAAGTCTCACAGAGCTTCACAACTTCTTTGGCCTTGCTAATTTCTACTGCAGATTCATGTTGGGATTCTCTCATATCACTTGGCCCTTAATTCAAGTTACCAAGGGTGGAGCAAAAGCAAAAAAAATTGGTCTGGGTCACAAAAGAAAACATTTGTTGTGTTGAAACACTGCCTTTGCTTTGCACCAGTCCTCACATTGTTGGACCTACAACAACGATTTGAGATTGAGACATATGTCTATGACTATGTTATTAGTGTAGCCCTCACTCATCAATGACATCTAGTGGCCTATAACAGTGAGACAATCTCTGATACTATCTAAAGATATCCCAGTTATGATAAGGAGATGTGTTTTGTCATGCAGGCCTATCGGTAGCGGAAACATTACATTATGGGGAAGGAGACGATCATCCACACAGGTCATCGAACAATTCAGTTTATGTAGACACAGTGGAAGTTACTAAATTATTGCCATTAGAAATGGTCCACATATCCACAACAATTCCATTTGAACATTAAATACAAGAAAGGTAGCACTAATCACATTACAGATTGTCTCAATTAGCCTTCAGTTGTGACACTGACCATTTTTCTCAACTCTTGTGTGCACCAAACTCCTGGATGGCCGCAACTATACAAAAATGATTTAGGATTCACCACCATATATTATATGTCGATGGAAGGCAGGAAAGTTCTAGACTTCCACCTCCAAGATGCATTGTTGTTCCCAACGAGATCATGATATAAGGAGTTGGGACTCAAACTGTTTGAACCCTTGCAAGACTTTCCTCGCCGACCCCAATGGCCTTCCATTGAAGAACAAAATAAAGACAAGGAGCAAGAAATCCTATCAAATTGTTGCTCGAAGAAGCTCTCGAGTGACAAAGGAACGAAATGATGGATAACTTTTCCCAAATCCTTCAGCGGTTACCAATAGGTGACACATCTTCATCCATCAACCACTTCGAAGGTGTCACCCCCTTTAAGGTACAAGTTAAATTTTATATTATTATATTTGAAATCCATATAGATGCATATGTTGTATATAAATGGTTAAGCTCATTGGAAGGGTAATTTTTGGGCCATGATTTTTCTGATAAAGAGAAGATTACTTTTGCATCGATTAAATCCACTACCACGTCAAGGACTAGTAAAAAAGTTACTATGATAAAAGGACCATGGAGGAGTCTACAATGTTTTTACTTACAACCTCTTGGAACTCTTTTAAGGATTTTGTTAAGCAACAATATTACCATGTCATAAGCTACAAAGGCAAATATATAAGATGGACCTCACTACGACAAGAAAGGGACCAAGACGTGTCATAGTCCATGAATACATTTTATATTTTGAACACAAAGTTGGCTACCAAGGACTCTAAGCGTCATTTGGTGCTTAAGTATCATGGTTATCTACACGAACACGTCCATATGGAGATGGAGTTCCTAGATATATCCTTGCTTGGCATAGCATACTGATATGCTACTTGAATCAAGCAAAAATTTAAACATAATAAGTGAGACCTTGGTTCTGTGAATTTGAAGCACAACAAGCACACCCCCACACCACAGAACAAAGGAAAGAGTCAAGGTGGAACAACTCATCGAAGCCAAAAACAAATAATAGAAATGGGAAGATAAAGGACATAGGAAAGTGGTGTGAGTTTCATAAGAGCCCCACTCATAACACAAATGAGTGTCATGCAAAGTAGTCACTAGGGCCAAGATGAAAGCTTCAAAGTCAAATGCAGGTTCCAACTTTGGACCAGACCCTGACAAGGGGAACATATCATTGATGTATAACCTAGTGTCATCGTTGCTACCACCAAGGTCCAACATAAGGAGCTTGAAGATTGAGATGAAGGTGTGTGTTTATTCCACTCACAAACGTGGGAAAATGGGACTTTGTTGTGTTTCATTACTAATAGTGGGAGTCAAAAGAACCTCATCCCAAAAGAGGTCGTTAAGTGGTTGGACCTGCTAACAACACCACACTGACAACCATACACCATCGGGTTGTAGAAAATCTTGTAGATTCATAAGCTCTTGCAATCTACTAAAGCACAGGATAAGAATATACTTCTACTTTCAACCAATGGAAGCCATTAGATTGATGAAAACAATATGAACAAGAAGAAGATAAATCAATGGCACATAACACAAGATGTATCTAGGGAAAGTCACTGCTCAAAACCCTGGTATCTTTATTGCATATATCAGAAATATGAGTGAAGATACAAAGCTTGTTCTCACTAGAATAATTCCGCACAAGTATGCTCAACTCTCTCAACTCACAAGCTAGTTCTTGGCCAACACTTAGCCAATTCTAAATCTCTCCAGTCTCCTAATCTCTTGCGTAATTCCTAGGATGAATAGCCCATATTTAAAGGGAATTCATGCTTCCAAAACTACGAAATCCAAACATAGGATCAACCTTTGATGCATGCATGATATTTAAACTCCAATAAATAATGCCACTGATAGTACATTGTCCCTACACTCTAGTCTCAACTGGGTCTTTCTCTGATCTGACATGCATGAGTTTCTCATGAGGGAATCTTTAGTTAACTGGAGTAGCACTAGTGGATGCATTAGTGCACCAACTGACTGTTAGTCCTTTATTAGTTCCAAAAACAATTTAGAACTAATCTAACTAAACTTAACTCACTAAATTGAGTGATCTAATTTCCAACTCAATTTAAACTCATACTGTACCCCTAAAACTTAGGGAGAACATATATTACAAAAAGACTTCCAACTTGAAATTCATAAGCTAATTAAACTTAATTAACTATTTACAAGTTGCTATGAGAATAGAATTCGATTTTAATTCTCAGTTTAATTCAAAGACAAATTAAACTGGATTTTCTTTTTGCCATTTCTCAACACTCCCTCTCAACAAGAAAGGTATTATCAGCTACCCCGATCCTGTCTTTGTGAAACTAGAATTTACATCTTGACAATGCCTTTGTCAAAATGTCAACATCTTGCTCCTCCGTGGGAATGTACTCTAACAACATAATCAGCCTCAATACACAATATTTGAGATGATGATATCGGAGATCAATATGCTTGGACCGATCATGAAAAACTGGATTTTCAGAGAGTTTGATACAACTTTGATTATCGCAGTAAATCACAATTGGATCCATCTACTGACCAAACAAACCAACCAGTATCTTCCCCATCTAGATGGCCTCACATGCTACCTAACTCATAGCCATGTACTCTGCCTCTACCGAACTGAGTGCAACCGATCTATGTTTCCTGTTGTACCAAGAAACTACCGCTGACCCAATACTTAAGATCCCTCCTAATGTGCTTTTCCTGTCGGATGGACTCCCTACCCAATCTGCATCGATGAAGCCTTAAAGCTTCATTGCCTCTATTCGTCCATACCATAATCCATACTGAGAAGTGCCCCTGAGGTATCTTGACACATGCTTTGTCGCCTTCCAATACAACTTGGTAGGCCTAACCATCGCTTGACTAAGCTGGTTAAATGCATGGCACATATTCCATCATGTGTTCATCAAGTACATGAGTGAACCCACAAGCTGCTTGTAAATAGTAGCTTCCACTACTTCCCCTGAAGTAGCATCCTCCTTCCTCCAGTTACATGTTACATGAGTCTCCATGCGAAATCTCTTGAGTATCTCATTCGCATACTTGCCCTGAGACACAAACAACTCCCCATCTCCTTGCCATACCTCCATGCCAAGAAAGTAATGCATAAGCCCCATGTCCTTCATCTCAAACTCTCTTGCAAGGTCCTTCATTCAAGATTTGATTAGTTGATCATCACCTGTCAGTATGAGATCATCAACATAAAGTACAATGATCAACAACTTAGCTTCACTCTCCATGAAGCCTAACCCGGTGAAGTAGCTATCTATCCTGGTGCACCAAGCACCAGGTGCTTGCTTCAGCTCATACAACACTCTCTTGAGCCGGCACACATGCGACTCATGATCAAAGGTCTCAAAACCTTGAGGTTGCTCTATGTACACCGCTTCCTCAATCATGCCATTAAGGAAGGTTGTCTTTACATCCATCTGATGTATCTTCCAAACCATATGTTTTGATAGTGTCAATATAGGTCTAATTAACAAGTACCTTGCAATAGTAGCAAAGGTCTCATCATAGTCAATCCCCTCTATCTGTGAAAATCCACGGACCACAAATCTAGCCTTATGCTTATCCACACTACCATTTGCAACTTGCTTTACCTTGTAAAGCCAATGGGAGCTCAACACTGACTTGTCCTCTGGTCTCAGGACGACATCCCCAAACACTGTTACGAAGTATGGATTCATACTCCTCCACCATGGCATCAACCCAAACTAGTTGCTGCACTGCTTCCTTAAAGGAAGAAAGCTTTGTCACAATGCATTCGCCCATAAGATCCATGTATTCAGTGTACCTCTCAGGTGACCTCCTATGCCTGTGCTAAGAAGTGGGTGCTCCCACATTCACACGTGAATCATCGAACAATCTGTCAGCCTCTCTGGTTTGCTTTCTTCCTTCTCTAGAAGACTCTGCCTGAGTGGATATATCCACTCTCGGATCCTCTACATGTGGCTGCTCCACATCAATCTGAGGCTCCTCAACCTTACAAGATAAAAGCTATGCATCACATGTAGCTCAAGCTCCCTCTCAAGGGAATCTCACATGGCCTTCACCTCATCGAATCTGACATCCCTACAAACCACTATCATCCTGCTGGTCGGCAAGTAGACTCAACAATTATCAGGTGTATCAGTGTACCCCACAATTATCCCCAACTCTGATATCGGCTCAAGCTTCTTCCATGCATCTTTGGTCACATGGCAATATACAGATGATCCAAAAATCCTGAAGTGACCAACATTTGGCCTCTTACCAGAATAAGCCTCCTCTGGTGCCTTCATCTCAAGTATCTGATGTGGGCTACGGTTCTAAACATAAACCATTGTGTTGCATGCCTTAGCCCATAAGTGTAGTGGTAGGCCCTGACTATGCAACAACGCGCTTGTTGGCCCTACTATGCTTATGTTCTTCCTCTCGACCACCACATTTTGTTGAGGGTTATGGGGTGTTGTCAACTCTCGTTTAATCCCTTCCGTTGCATAGAAGTTCTTAAACTCATTTGAGACATACTCACCATCGTTATCACTCCGTAGAGCTTTAACCTTCTTGCCTGACTCTTTCTCCACCAGTGCTTTAAACTCACAAAACTTTGTGAAAGTTTGATCCTTTTTTTTGCATGAAAAATATCCAACATTTACGAGAATAGTCATCAATAAATATAACATAATACCTATGTTTGGCTGTGGATGATGTCGAGAATGGTCCACACATATTTGAATGGACTCGCTCTAGAATAGCCTTTGCTCAACTGCCTTCTTTGTGAAAGGAAGACTTGGTGTATTTTCCCAAAGTACACCCCTTGCATGCATCAACTTTCTCAAGCATACCTTTGGGAAGACCGGTAGAGTTGTGCTGCAATATCTTCAAAGCCCCATGATTCAAGTGGTCCAATCGCCTATGCCACAACTTGCTAATGTCTCGGCTCTACACCCTTTCTGCTTTTATGCTCAAAGCAACACACTCCTCTACCTCTAGCTTATAGAGATTTTTCACTTGAATCTCTATCTTCTTTACCTGACTCGTGGTTGTGTATCGAAGGAACGCCTTTCCTTTCGAGAAGATCACATCATAGCCTCTATCCTTAAGCATGGCAACAAATACCAAGCTCTTCTTCAATCGGGCACATACATAACATTCTTCAAGGTGAGTGGAGCCCCATGCTCCTTTTGAAAAGTAATTGTTTCCAATCCAGTAAAACTATACTTCTTGTCGTCACCCATCTTGATATGCATCTGGAGATATTTCTCCTCCAGGTCACTGAATAACTCTTTGTCTTTAGTCATGTAGAATGAAGCTCCACTGTCTAAGTGCCATACACTTCCCATCATTGATGACACCATGCATGAAATGAGGGAAAAGTCCAATTCGAATTGAGAGGCCAAAGCCTCACCCACCGCTCCTCTTAAGGACTTCTTCTTAGACTTCTTGAGTGGACAATTTGTAGCGAAATGGCCCAGCTCATGACAATGAAAGCACTTAACTTCTGTCATGTCTTTCTTCTTACCTCCATGATAAGAATTCAATTTGGAATGGGAAGCTTTCCCTGTCCCCTTCTTCGCCTTAATCGCCAAGGCACAATTCTCTTCATCATCAGTCTTTGATAAAGAGCCACCCCTGGAATTCTTCCTGATCTCCTCCTGCATCAAATCTGACCACAATCGTTCCCAATTTGGTAGCTTCTCTCAACCATTAACAAAGTCGTGATAATTATGCCAACTCTTTGGGAGTCCTAGAAGAGCAAGACTCACCATATCTTCGTTGCCAACCGTAATTCCAACACTTCCAAGTTCATCACGACAATAAGTGAACTTGTTCAAGTATTTTAGAATCGTCTCACCTTTCTCCATTTTTTATTTTTCAAAGTTTTTACTTCAGTGCCAATTTCATTTGGTCACTGTTGTTATGAAACAAGTCTGTCAATTCTTTCCACATAGCATACGAAGTTTCCTTGCCATGGAGACTCGAGACAATGTGGGTTCAAACTCCCTCAAGGATTATCCACCTTGCCTTCGCCACACACTTCTTCCATTCGGCCAAATTATGTGCATTAGATGTTGCTGCCTTAGGAATTTCTTGATCAACGAATTTCTTCAAGCCATTATCCTCTAGCACAGCCTCCATTATGTCCCTCCGGGCTATAAAATTCGAGTTGCATTCCAAGGCATACTTGAGCCGCAAACAATAGAATCCATATGTCGATCGTGAAGTATGTATTGCAAATTTGAATTTCACCTGTAACCTAAAACTCAAAACTTAGAAATATCCTCTAATATAGTGTTCTCAGCTTCGGTACCATGTAGAAAATCCTGTAGATTCACAAGCTCATGCAATGTACGAAAGCACAGGACAAGAATCTACTTCTACTTTCAACCAGCGTAAGCCAATAGACCGATGAAAACAATATCAACAAGAAGAAGATTAATCAATGGAACATAACACAAGATGTATTTGGGGAAAGTCATTGCTTAAAACCCCGCTATCTTTATTGCATATATCATAAATATGAGTGAAGATATAAAGTTTGTTCTCACTAGAACAATTCCGCACAAGTATGCTCAACTCTCTCAACTCACAACCTAGCCCTTAGCCAACACTTAGCCAATTTTGCAGCTCTCCAAGCTCTTAATCTCTTGCGTAATTCCTAGGATGAATAACCCGTATTTAAAGAGAATTCATGCTTCCAAAATTGGGCAATCCAAACATAGGATCAATCTCTGATGCATGCATGATATTTACACTCCAGTAAATAGTACCACTCACAGTACATTGTCCTTGCACTCTAGTCTCAACTGGGTCTTTCTCTGAACTAACATGCATGAGTTTCTCATGAGGGAATCTTCAGTTAACTGGAGTAGCACTAGTGGATGCATTAGTGCACCAACTGACTGTCCGTCCTCTATTAGTTCCAAAAACAATTTAGAACTAGTTTAACTGAACTTAACTCGATAAAATGAGTGATCTAATTTCCAACTCAATTTAAACTCATATTGGACCCCTAAAACTTAGGGAGAACATATACATGACTACAGAAAGACTTCCAACTCGAAATTCCTAAGCTAATTAAGTTAATTAAACTTAATTAACTATTTACAAGTTTTTATGAGAATAGAATTCGATTTTAATTCTCAGTTTAATTCAAGGACAAATTGAACTAGAATTTCTTGTTGCCATTTCTCAACATGGGTGGCACCACCAAGGGTGAGATCTCTGGGACAACAAACAATGTCACCTACCCTACAACATTAAGGCTTTCATGGAAAAGGTATTGTGTGATGTTGCTCCCCTTTAAGTTTGTGATGTTTTGATTATAGTTGTGAAAGCATCCAAACCTCATCTTGTTATTATTACCTTGGGCAAAAATTTGTATAGGATACCAGAGGTATCCCTGCCTACTGCCATTTCTTTTATCTCTACTAAGCAATGTAGCAGGATCATCTCCCATCCTGGGAAATTTGTTTTCCTCTTGATTTAATCTCAAAGTAAGGGGAAGATCGCAGCCACATCTATGGCCTCCACATAGGGATCCTTAGCGAGGCAAAAGAAAATGGATAAGGTCATGGAAGATTATAAAGACATCTTATCCTTAACCACAGGGGTTATTTTGCACTGTTAGGTCAAGCATCCCATCGATTTGACTCCTCGTGCACCTCTACCCAATGGGCCAATCTATTGTCACTCTCTCTTGTAAATCAAGAAAATCAAGTGACAGATCCATGAGATACTACAAAAAGGGCACATCTAACGAAGTTCCTCACCATATGAGAGCCCAATTGTACTCATTCAAATGAAGGATGGGACCTGGAGGCTTTGTATTGATTATCAAGACCTAAACAAAATCAAAATTAGAAACAGGTACTCGATTCCAACTAATTAACGACCTTGTTGATCAGCTCAAGGGGTCCAAGTACTTCAACAATATTTATTTGCAAGTTTGGCTATCACCAAGTTGCAACATAACGCACAGATGTGTGGAAGGCTACTTTCAAGTCCAAGGAAGGTCTTTTCGAGTGGTTTGTCACGCCCTTTGGTTTTGACAAATGCCCTTGTAACTTTCATGAGGCTGATGGATGACATATTGCGGCATTTCACCAATTCATTCATAGTTGTATATCTCGATGATATTCGCATCTCCAATAAGAGTTGGGAAGAGCACTTGCAACATATTTGGCAAGTCCTTAATACTCTGCAACAACACAAACTATGTGTGAACTTGAAAAATTGCTCCTTTAGCATGGACAAGGTCCACTATATAGGTTACATTATCAATGAGCCAGGTTTGCATGAGGATCCAGTTAAGATCCAGGTCATTCAGGATTGGTCAAACCCAACAAGTCTCGCAGAGCTTCGCAACTTCTTGGGCCTTGTTGGTTTCTACCACATATTCATGTTAGGATTCTCTCATATTACTTGGCCCCTTAAGGCAAGTTACCAAGGGTGGAGCAAAAGAAAAAAAATGGTCTGGGTCATAATAGAAATCATTTGTTGAGAAACATTGCCTTTGCTCTACACCAGTCCTCACATTGCTATACCTACAACAACGATTTGAGATTGAGACAAATGCCTCTAATTATGTTATTAGTGTAATCCTCACTTGTCAATGACATCCAGTGGCCTATCACAGTGAGAAAATCTCTAATATTATCCGAAGATACCCCACCTATGATAAGGAAATGTGTTCCATCATTCAGGCCTATCGGTAGTGGAAACATTACATTATGGGGATGGAGAGGATCATCCACACAGGTCATCGACCTCTTTAGTTTATGCAAACACAGGGAAAATTACAGAATGATTTCCATCATAAATGGTCCACATATCTGCAACAATTCCATTTTAACATTAAATACAAGAAGGGTAGCACTAATCACATTGCAGATTGTCTCAGTTAGCCTTCGGTTGTGGCATTGACCATTGTTATCAACTCTTGCGGGCATAAGATTCTTGAATGGATGCAACTATAAAAATAAATTATCTAGGATTCACCACCATATATCAGATGTCGATGGAAGAGAGGAAAGTTCTATACTTCCACCTCCAAGATGAATTTTTGTCCCCAATGAGATCGGGATATAAGGAGTTGGGACTCAAACTGTTTGAATCCTTGCAAGACTTTCCTCGCCAATCCCGATGGCCTCCCATGGAAGAATAAAAGAAAGACGAGGGAGAAATAAATCCTATCAAATTGTTGCTTGAAGAAGCTCTCGAGCGACAAAGGAACAAAATGAACTTAACTTTTCCCAAATCCTTTAGCGGTTACCAATAAACGACGCATCTTCATCCAACAACCACTTCGAAGGTGTCGCCCCCTTTAAGGTACAAGTTAACTTCTATAATCTTAAATTTGAAGACCATATAGATGCAGATGTTGTAGATAAATGGTTAAGTCCGCTGGAAGGCTATTTTTTGGCCCATGATTTTTCTGATAAAGAGAAGATTAATTTTGCATGGCTTAAAGTTGCTAACACATCAAGGACTGGTCAAAAAATTACTATGATAAAAGGACCATAAAGGAGTTTGCATTGTTTTCATTTACACCCTCTTGGAACTCTTTTAACGATTTCGTTAAGCAAAAATATTACCGTGTCAAAAGCTACGATGACAAATATATAAGATGGACCACACTACGGTAGGAAAGGGACTAAGATGTGCCATATTTCATGAATATCTTTTATACTTTGCACACAAAGTTGGGTATCAAGGACTCTAAGTGTCATCTGGTGCTCAAGTATCGTGGTTGTCTACACAAATACATCTAGATGGAGATGGAGTTCCTGGACATATTCTCACTTGGCACAACATACTGATATGCTACCCGAATCAAGAAAAAATTTAAACATAATATGTGAGACTTTGGTTCTGTGAATCTGAAGTGGGGAAAGGGCACCCCCACACCACAGAACAAAGGAAAGAGCCAATGTGGAACAACCCAGGACAACCCATCAAAGCCGCAAACAAATAATAGCAATGGGAAGATGAAGAATGACATATTTTTGTTCCTTCAAGTGAGTGTGCCAAGTTGATTTAAGAGGCACATTATAGTCACGTAGCAAGGTACTTTGTCATGGAGAAGATGGTGGAAGTACTACAGAAGTAATTTTTTTTGTGGAAACTCTGAATGGATGCTTAAAAATATATTAGATCCTGCATTGCCTATGTCATCACCAATCCAACCATTAAGAAGCAAGGCCTGTACACCCCTCTTCCTACTCCTAATCAACCTTGGTAATCCATCTCCATGGACTATATGTCTAGCCTTCTTTCTACCAAGCATGGTAATGAATGTGTTCGTGATCGTTGATATATTTTCTAAGATGGCCATATTGGCTGCCTACAAAAAGAGTATCATGGTAGAGGTCACTACCAATATTTCTTCAAATGGGTGCGAGTACATTTTGGGATCCCACATACCATCATATATGATCAGGACAACAAGTTCCTAAGTGCATTCTGATCGAGCCTCTAGCCATTGTTGGATACCAAGCTCACTAAGTCAATTTCCTTCCACCCCCATACTGATGGCCAGACAAAGGTCATCAATAGAATGATAATGCACATATTGTGCATGTACAACTCTAAGTATCCATGAACATGGGATGAGAATCTCCCATTGAGAAATTAATGATTATAGGAGTTAGGGTTTGATTATGCTTTCTTGATTTTTACTTATGATTTATGTTGGCTTCTTTTACTTCTTTGTTAGTTTATCTTTCATCGAGCAATTACCAAATTATATGTATACTAAGACCACAAGAACAAGAGACACAAGATGTAGGCACTCAGTTAAGGAAAATCCTCTCCAAGGGGAAAACCCAGTCCAATTCTTCCACTAGTAGATTCAAATCAAGATGAGACAATACAAGACCTTTTATACATAGACAAAGACCTCCTCCAGTCATGAATTCAACCTTCCTTATAGTAGATGATCCCTACCAAAGTCTCCAAGTGTTAGCTTCTCAAATGCAACTTCAATCCATAATTTTGCCCCCCAACTACAAATTTTTGACCCTATAGTAGATTCAGAAATTTCAGCCCTATAAACACCCAGTAACTTCACACATGTGAGATAGAGATGCCCCAAAACTCAATCCTTGAATTCTACTACTTCTTCCTTCTCTTCCCTCATCTCTTCTCTTCTTTTTCTACCTCTTTGTCTTATAGATCAAACTTGTTGAGTGTGTGCTTGAAATGAGTCGAGTTGCCTTTATATATAGCCTTTTTATTGGGTTGAATAACCCTAATCCAGGTCGACTTCATGAGGATAGGGCCGACTTGGTGTGGAGGTGACAAATGACTCTTTTGACTTAATAATAATTATTTTTACATGATACAAAAGACCAAGAAGGGTCAATAAAAATGACAATGACTCTATTGACTCAAGACAAAACCTAGAAGCCTTCAATGCAGGCTTTTACCTAAAAGCCATTGACCCAAGCATGAAACCCATGCTTTAATAAGTCAATTTATTTAACAATGAAATTTATTTTGACAAATATAATTATGAAGACCGACACTAGTTACATTAAGAAAAGTCTTTCGATAGAAATCACATAAGAGAAATTTTTGGCTGTCGCGTTTCGAACGAAGAAGTGTGGTTCATCATCATGACCAAAGGCAGACCATGGCAAAGACTTAAATGGAGAACAATGTAGAGACCATAATATCAAGAAACGACTATATTAAACAACTAGTTTTTGAAAAATAATATTTAAATTAATTTATTAAGATCAAATATTATTAAAAAAATCTATTATTGGGAGAAGAAAAGAAAAAAACAAATAAAACAAAACAAACAAACAACTAACTAACTAACAGGAATAAAAAAATCAAGTCAAACTCCAACACAAGGAGAAGTTAATTATAAAGGAGTTAGACCTAATCGGGCCTTTTTATAATATTTTACTTCCTCCTTTTTTTTGTCTTTTTTAATTAATTCGGTAATAGAATTTTTTAATAATTTGATTTTAATAAATTAATTTAAATATTATTTTTCAAAAACTAGCCATTTAATATAGTCATTATTTATTAATATTTGTTTTTAATAAATTAATGTCACAATTTAAATATTATTTTTCATAAACTAGTCGTTTAGTATAGCTGTTTCTTGAAATTATGGTCTCTAGTGCATTGCTCTCTATTTAAGCCTTTGTCGTGGTTTGCCTCTTCATCTGGCCCTGATGATGAACCGCAATTGTTGGTTCGAAACACGTCGGCCAAAAATTTCTCTTATGTGATTTCTACCGAAAGACTTTTCTTAATTCATTATGGATCACAAAAGCTTGAATTCATAAATTACTAGTTACATTCTTCAACACTCCCTCTTAACTAGGGAGGTATTCATAATTACATACATATATAGGTACATGGGAGATCTCAAAATGATATGAACTATGAAGAGTTCTAGCACACGCAGTGTTGCAGATTAGATACCTGACCAAGGTAATCTAATTTGGTGGAACTAAGGTGTACTCAATCTTTATCCACTGTAGGGACCATTAGGATTTTAAGCTCTAACACCAACCCAGGGAGCTAAGTGTGTATCCAAGGTCGGAGCTCCATGACCGACGCCACCCTCCCTACTTCAGGATCTAAACATCAACACATAGGTCAACCAAATGTCCTCCAAAGCATCTTGTTGCCACACGATGCTTCATCTCTCCCTATCAACTAAATTTGTAACATCAACAAATCCAAGCATGATTCTAAAATACTCAAACTTCTTATTCGAAAGAGATTTCATCAACACATTAGCTACCTGTTCATTCACCAGAATATATTGTAGCTTCACGACCCCATCTTGTACCAAACACATAATGTAATGGTACTTGTTATTGATATTCTTCGCCCTAACATGACATAGGGTCTTAAGACATCTTGATGTTGCTTTGATTATCACAATTTATCACTGTAGGATTAAGAGGTTTTCCAAACAAAATTGACAAGAGTTTCCTTAACCAAATTGTCTCTTTTCCTACTTCACATGCAACAACATATTATGCTCCAGCACTACTTAACACAACAAGATCTTGTTTTCTACTCATCCATGAAATCATTACAAATCCCAAACTGAAACAACCACCAATAGTGCTTCTTCCATCAGTCTCATTGCCACCTCAGTCAGAATCGGTCAAACTTGTTAACTTAACTTCCTTTCCATCATACTTCAGGCAGTGATGAATTGTACCATGTAGGTATCTCAAGATATGCTTGTCATCTATCCAATGGTCACGACACGACTTTAATTGAAATTGAGTAAGAATATTTACAACAAAGCATATGTCAGGTCTAGTATTTACCAAGTACATCGAAGAGCCCACCAACTTACGACAACTTGTAGGATCGACGAGACTAGAGTTGAAGCTTCTCAACTCTTTAATATTAGTGATCATGGGAGTGGTCATATGCTTGGAATCCATCATACCAAACTTTTGTAACATCTTGATTATGTACTTACCTTGACTAAGATATATCTCACTGGAGTTCTATCAAAAGTCCAAGCCCAAGTAATAATGCATGAGTCCCAGATCTTTCATTTGAAATTATGATGCCAACATTTTCTTGCATTCTAGAAGTTTGCGCTCCACACTTGTAATAAATAAGTCATCCATATATAGTAGTATAATGATTGGTTCATTCTTCACTATCTTGATGTAGAGGTTTGCATTGACAAAACTTTTGACAAACCCAATCCTTAAGAGATATGCATCCATTCTTGCATACCAAGCCCTAGGAGCTTGCTCCAAGCCATATAGAGCTTTCTTGAGTATGAAAACATGAGTATCCATCTTATTTATCTCAAAGCCTTCTGATTGTTCAGTATATACTTCTTCATTAATCGTTCCATTTAGAAATTTTCTTTTGACATTCATTTGATGGATATTCCATCCCATAGTAGCAACTAACAAAACCAAAGATCTAATAGTATTATACCTAGTAGTAGGAGCAAAGGTTTCTTTATAATCTAATCCTTCCTTTTGAGAGAAACCCCTTGCAACAAATCTAGCTTTGTATTTGTCTATTATTCCATCAATGACATGTTTGATTTTGTAAATCCATTTGGAAGTGACAACAAATTTGTCACTAAGTCTAGGAACGATTTCCCAAACCCCATTCTTCATGATAGATTGATATTCTTGCTACATTGCTTTATTCCATTCTTCTTGAAGAGTGGCTTCTTCAAAGGTAGTTGGTTTTGCTTAGAATAACTTCGTCATGTATGCAACATATCCTGAGTATCTTTTCGGTCTTTTACTTTCTATGAAAGATCCTTTAGTTTCTCCATGTCCTTCAACATCTTCAAGTGTAGCTTTTAACCAATTTGGCCTCTTCTTTGTTTCAGGAATGATCATAGGTTTAATAGGTTCACTGGTCCTTCTTCTTCTTGGTTTGTATGTGACTTGTCATGTTTCTCTTCTTCTTCATTTAAAGGCACATCTTCTTCATCATATTCGATTGGTATATCCTTGGATCTTTTGTAGGCATGGTTTTCATCAAACATAACATACTTGCTAACTTTGATTTGTCTTCCTTCCTTGATGTAGATTCTATAAGCCTTTGATGAAAGACTACAACCAAGGAAGATACATTTTATACTTGTAGAGTCTAACTTCTTTCGCTTGTCTTTAGGAACATGAATGTATCCGAGACACCCATAGATTCAGAGGTTGTCTACACATGGCTTCTTCCCTATGAATGCTTATTTTGATGTCATATTATCAAAGATTCTATGAGGACTTATGAATGCGACTCCATTTTGTTCAGGGTTTTAGGGAACAATGAGCTCCCTCTTAATACCTGTTTTTTTACGATATGCAATAAGTTCTTTTGAAGTGTATTCACCTCCATTGTCAGATCTCAAAGTATTTATCTTCCTTTCAGTTAAGGTCTCAACTTTGGATCTAAATTCCTTGAAATTTTCAAATACTTCGTCCTTTGTCTTGAGAGATAGAGCCATGTCTTTCCAGAGTGATCATCAATGAAGGTCACATAGTAAAGATGACTTCTAAGAGTTTTATTAGACATGGGCCCACAAACATCAGAATGAATGAGGTCTAATATCTCCTTAGACCTTGTGTCGTTTCTTGTAAAAGGTTTCTTAATGTTTTTTTCTAAAGCACATCCCTTTCATACTCCTTCATGGTCTTCCTTGATGATGGGGATCCCCTTTACCATTTGACTAAGAGAGGGTATTATCTTGTAATGAATATGCCCACATCTTTAATGCCAGAGATCAATAGGATTGATCTCCATGTGAACTATGGATTGAGGAGATGGTGTTATAACTCTATGCAGTCTTCCTTCATGAACTCCAACAACCTTTGCCTTTTCAATACTTGATTCCTTTCCCCAAACAAAACTTTTACCATCTACAAAAGAAACCATATCTCCTTTATCTTCTAAATAAAAAGATGGGAAGTAAATTCTTTTTCAAACCTATAACATAGAGGATGCTGTTGAGGTGTAGTTTTTCTCCACTTTCTAGCTTTAATGATGTAGATCCAAGGCCCTTGACTGCATAACTACTATTGTATCCTAGCTCCAATGCATGTGACGATGATTCTCTTGATAGAGCATGAAGTTATCCACTTTCTCCCATCATATGTCTTGAGGCTCCACTATAAATGATCCATGCACTGACATCATCAAGTATACCTGTAGGTGCAACCGATAATCCTTCACTCTTAAGTCTCCTAGATAGATTGTAGATGATCCTTCCAATCCAACTTCCCACAATTCTCATTATATTGAGTCCCAGCTTCAAAATAACTTGTGTAACCGCTAATGAAAATTCCACGTAAATAAAAGTTAATAAAGGAAAAATAATGACCACGGTTATGGGACACTTATTCCAAGATGAATGTTGGGCAATGACATCATAATGTGGGTGTTCATTTGGTTTATTATGGCTAAAGTAAAAAGGCAAAGGCTTTTGAAAGGCATGAGGAATTAATTGACATTTTATTTATGAAGATAATGGAAATTAGGATAAAAGAAAGGTGAAAGGTCATAGGTTGCATGTGAGGATGAAAATGAAGGCAAATAATGGAAAATTGAAGAAAATAGAGGCCTCCTTAATAAAAAGGCTTCTCAGGATTAGAAGGTACCTTTTGGTCAATTCAATTTTGGAGCTCTCTCTCTATATTCTCTCTCTCTCTCTCACACTCTTGGACACACAGAGTTTTCTTGGAGCACTTCAACATTGTATCAAGTAAAACAAAGAAGGCAAGAGGAAGCAAAGACCAAACAAGGAAGAGTGGGATCAAGAAGTTATAGCGGGATTACTTGCATGTATTGATTTGCATGTGTGATTTCCTTACTAGTTTTGGCATGCATGGTTATTCATGTGTGTTCTTGGTTCTCCCGCTGTCATTGGCATGGGTTTTGCCAGGTGTGATAGTGTTCTTCAGTCTTGCCTTTCCATTTTCGAATAGCCATGGTGTGATGGGGTTCTCATGTTTTTGGTCAAGCTAGATTGTCGCAGTGAGGTGGTCTTTGAAAGAAAGAGCACATGGCCTAATGATCCCCAAATCATACTATGGATTGTGGTAAAGCCTTGGCCTATTAACCCCTTAATCAGACATTGGGTTATAGTAAAGCTAGATTTTGTGTTATCTCGGTGGGCCTAGGAATCCTCGACTGGTGAATGACGGGATATATGATAAAGCCTAGAGGTGGGTGCCCTTAATCAGGCCTAGAAATCCTTGGACAGTGTATGTGTTACACAAAAATATCATCACCTTGATTATTTGCAGTCGGTATGGCTCTATCATCACTTGTACTGTCCTCCTAAGCAAGTCTCAGACCTCAGCTCTTCAAAATAACCTTTGGAAATGAGAGAAAGACATCAAAAAACAATGTAACTCTGGTTCCGCACTTTCTCTCACTTTTGCCTGCGGGCCCGCACCCTTTGTTCATATTACCTGCGTACTTATACGCTCTGTCTGTAAAGGGGAGGGTACGTACCCCTGTGAAAGTCAAAAGGCACAATTTTTATCTTAACAAACTCACTTTGGGTTAATTCTAGATGTTTCTAGAAGGAATTTTGACGTGGATTGTTCGCTCCAAGGTGG